>QRFJ01000032.1:2205067-2291659 GCA_006176705.1 Cocos nucifera | reverse complement strand
GACTTGATATTTGGCTGCGCGACTCTGTTCACCAAACATCTCCTGCAGGTGAGCCAACATTTGGCGAGCAGTCCCGATATCTTCATGTTGGCGCTGGAGCTCATCAGACATCGAGCCCAACATGTAGTATCTGGCCTTATTGTCTTCGTCAATCCATTTTTCCAGAGACGCTCTCTGTTCAGTGGATGGACGAGCTGGTAAGGTGGGAGGGTCCTGGTCCAAAACATGTGTTAACTTCTCTGAACCCAAAACAATTTTGTAGTTCCTGAGCCAATCTTTATAATTGGGTCCAGTCAGTCTATGTGTGTCTAGGATACGTGCCAGTGGGTTGGACGCAGACATTTTCCTGTAGAGAGTCAAAGATTCTAGTTAGATACTGTAATTTTGACTTGACCAATTTGTTTAGGGATTTTATTTTTAAACAAATTAGCTCCCACTATTTTCTCGGATCCCTACACTCCCTCTGTAGAGATGCGAAAATCTCCGCGATTGATGATTTCTAGTGGGTGGTGCGGTCTCACCAACTGACTCATCACCTCACCTAACAGTTATTGGTGATGGGTTAGCCAATGAGTGAACAACTCTTGTTCAATGATTCTCTAATCATGGTGCACCCAAACTTGGTCTCTAATTCATGAATCTCACCGTATCCGGAATATTGATCCACTCCTTAGTTAAGTCAGACCCACCATTTGCATAGACTGGGTTCCTAATTGGGTCTCTCACCGTATCCGAAATATTGAGCCCAACTCATCCTCCAGCCCATAGCATCCAATGCCTAATAGACATGGTTGCGTCTTCCCGGTGCAACTGAGCCACTGTATCCAGCCGAGAACAATCAACCCCGGGAAGGGCCCGCACGTCTACAATGGTGGAAGACCTCAGACTTAATCTTTTCTTAGGGAGAATTGATTCAGGTCTCATTAAACTAGACTTGGCTTAGTCATAACAATTATGACTAACCTAGTGGCATGGGTTAGCTCGGATTATTGACCACCTCAGATCAGAACTGTGTCAACAGATATGGCCAGGTAAGTGAGACCGGTGGAAGGAATATGCCATTAACTCGCACAAGAACGCATTCAGGTCGAGTAGCTTCCAATTAAAAACCAGTCGGTCGTCTGTGCCAAACTTACCTTAGACACCAAATTGTTGAGTCAGAACCAATTGGGTTAGCCTACAATCCAGACTCTAACCTCTGAGCCTAATTAGGTCTTGCTTGATCGTGACTCGATCTTGACCCAGACTTAATCCTATTAGGCTGGTCAATTTAAGCATTGTTGATCCCATCTAACCAACTCTTGATTCGGTTTGATCAACCGCTTAGACCTAATTGAGCTACCCAAGCCCGAACCCAGTATTATGAATATGTCTTAGATCTGAAATTCTCAATTTTAGACCTAATTAATATTCCATAAACTTAATTCTTAATTAAGTTGGGTTCATAAACAAAATATGCACAATAAATCCTAGGGTTTCAGGATCTAGGGTTTTGCAGAAAGTAAGTTTTGGGTTTCTGATTAAGGACGAACACGCAGCACCCCTACACGTCATAAGAACACCCCATCGAATGGGAAGAGAGGGCCTTTAAACCCTTCTTCGTTCTTATGACCGGACGGCCAAGAGGAACGCCTTAATCAGGAACATGTCAATACTACAAAACAAGTTATCAGATCTATATCATATATCTCATATACAAAGTAGATCTAATCATGGCATATTTTGCATACATCTCATGTATCAAATCATGCATATGTTTTCAGATCTAAATTATCTCATAATAATCTAAAAAATTAGATTTAAATTGATCTAATCAAAATAAATTCTAATCTAGACAATTATGTAGAACTATTCTACAACTAGTCTAGTCATGCATCTATCATATCTCATATGATATTTAAAATTAAATAATTTTTATTTGCTGTTTATCAGATGTTATTATAACACTTATAATATCAGAAAATAGTAAATAAGAAGATCTAAAATATGATTTAATCAGATTAAATCAAAGACATGCAAAACTATTCTATAGAACTATTCTATTCTAGAACTAGTCATGCATATCTTCTTAATCTTAGATCCAAATCATTTAATTTTAATTTTTCTGATTTCAGATCTGATCACATCTCATGTGACATCTGAAATCACTTTATTTTCTAATTAAAATAAAATTAAAATCAGATCTAAACAATTTAGAACCATGGCTCTGATACCAGTTGAAGGGAAATCCTGATTTCCCGGTCCAGGTTCGTCCAGATCTGATTCAGATCAAGAGATATATTTCAAAAATTTTTCTCTTGATCTCAATCAGATCTTGATATGTTTCAGATCTGATTCTTATTATTTTAATAAATAAAATAAAATAAGATAAATTAAATCAAATTTAATTTACCTGATTTGGGTAATCCTATTACCCTGTAGATGATCCTGATTGCAGCGGAAGGTTCTGGATCTTAGCCACGCAAGCGCCTGGCCTCTACCGGTATCCACTCGGGTTGGATCTGGAGATCCTCTTCTTCTCTATCACACCTCCAAAAATCAGATCTGGATCTGATCTGGAGGATCTTCAAAACTCTTTTGAAGATCTGCAGTCGTCCTTTTGCAGCAGCGCAGCCTTCTTGCTTTTGATCGCCTTTCCTTGATCTGAATCGCACCAACCAAAGTCCAAAACACCTTTTGGACGTGGAGAGCAAGGGGAGAAGAGACTATGGCATGGAGAAGGAGGGGAGAGGCAGCCTTGGGGCGTGGGGTTTCTCAATTGAATTGCATTAGAATTAGGGTTGGGCGCAGGGTCTTATTTATAGACCTCTTGTGATCCAACTCCTCTTCCTCTCAACCAATCACAACCCTTTGTGAAATCAGATCTAAATCTGATTGGTTGGAATAGAGACCCCTGGATTCCTCCTTAGAGGGCGCCTAAGACCAGTCAAACTGGATTCTTAGTAGAACTCTGATTGGAATCCAAAAGGGAGGTGGAGTCCTTGTCCAACAAGGACTCCTAGGCGCCTCCTACTTGGGCTCACGCCACCCTTGGCGTGCGCCCTTCTCCTTGCCAGGTTCTGGCAGGGGGACAGGCCCCCACCAGCTCTCCAATAGGTGCATGACATGTGGTCAAAAGTCAAAGGGTCAATGGTCAACGTTTGACCAGTCAAAGGTAGACTTTTGACCAAAGTCAAAGAACAAGAAATGGCAGGTGACCAAAAATGGCAGGTAATGTCTTACAAATAAGACAACCTATTCTGACTTGGACAACCTCCAGTCAGACCATATGAAGGCCTCTGATTGAGCACAAACTCCTTTGGCTCAGTCAGGACAACTTATTTATGATAGTAAAAGAAGAACGTTAGGTTCAATCGAGTGCTAGCACGATTTCCTTGAACCTAATTGAATCTCATTCAGATCAATTGAACTAGATCAGTTCAATTGATGATCACCAGATTCAAACCCTTGTTTGTGTGACCCAGTTAGGTTCAGTTCTGTATGGTAATGGGATATGTCATGATCTCTATCATAGACATCATCGAAACTCCTTTCGATGGATCAGAACTCTTCTGATTCGAACAGCTAGAATGATCGATCATCTAAATCATTCTAATTGCTCCCAAAATCCACCAGTGACACCTAGCAGTATATGGTGGCAACCCATCAGAGCTGAATGCGAACCTCTTGGTGCAGCTACCTGTGTGATTCAGTTCTTCTATCTTGAGCCCCGATCAGATTAGGGTTAAGGTGAACTCGTCAAACCCTAGTCTCTGTCATATGATGTAATCATTCGATTCGAGTCCAATGTGAAAATCTAAATAGAAACTCTTTCTATTATTTCACTCTGCCATGGCCATGGGCTTCTGGACTTGATTCTCATGATCATCATAGGGCTGCTCCTCTACCACCGAGGTAGATAGATTCCCATCTTGATGCAATCCAGTTCCTACAATGAACATGTCTATAGCCAACATACACCTCAGGGTTCCATATGGCTAGGAGACCGAGTAATGGTGTAGTCAAACTATAACACCCTCAAGGTGAACTGCCGATGCATCTCAGGTCAAAGAACCAGACACACTACTGCAGCATCGAGTCAGTCATTGACGAGAAGGTAGACTTCCTAATGACTACTCGAGGTGGTCACGCTCAGTGCCCTCGTTCTCTAACGAGTACCTGTACTCTCGCTCCGGTGTCTTCACACCGTAGACTCAAGACTCATCTACTAAAGAGAAGCGATCGTACACCAACCTTCCAGATCAATCACCATCCTCGTGATGATCCTATGGTCGGGAGCTATTTATGAGTTAATAATGATTATTCATGTCTTAAATTTTTAACTCTTGAAAATATGAATTATCATTACCATTAACTCAAAGGATGTATCACAGATACTAAATACACATATGTGATAGAAAATAACCCATTTCATTAATTATAGTCAAAATTATAATTTTGTCCCTAGAAGTGTATTACAAGTGTCAACCAATTCTGACTTCTAGGGCACATATATCTAACACCCACATGGCCATGTGGTGCTCCTCATCCACGGATGAGTCGAGCGAAGGCCAAGGATGACGACGACAGGAGCTAACCGTTAGAAGATCTCTCGATATGGCCACTTGGTGCTCCTCCCACGGATGAGTCAAGCAGAGGCCACCACCACCGCCATCGACGATAGGAGCCAATCCTCCAGAGACCCCTCGATATAGCTAACTGAAGTTCATTATTTTTGGATAAGTTGAGCAAAGGCTGAGGATGATGACGAAAGGGCTACCCTCCTGGGATTCTTCGATATGGCTAATTGATGCTCCTCATCCCTGGACAAGTCAAGTGGAGGCTAAGGATAAGATGAAAGGGCTAAGCCTCTGGAGATCCCTCGATATGGCTAACTAGCACTCTTCATCGTTAGACGATTCGAGCAAAGGCCAACCATAATGATGACAAAGGCTAACCCTTCAAAAATCCCACATGGCTACCTGGTGCTCCTCATCCATGAATAAGTCAAGTGGAGACCAATGACAATGATGATGGGGGCTAACTCTCCAGAGATCCCTTAATATGGCCATATTGCACTTTTTATCTATGAATGAGTCGAGTGGAGACCACCACCGCCAACGAAAGGGGCTTTATCCTTTGGAGACCCCTTGATATGGCTAGCTGGCGCTCCTTGTCTATGAATGAGTCAAGCGAAGGCCGAGGATGATGAAGAAGGGGCTAACCTCTGTGGACCCCTCAACATGGCCAACTGGCACTCTTCATTCTTGAATGAGTCAAGTGGAGGTCAAGGATGACAAAGAGGCTAACCCTCCGAGGATCCCTCAACATGACTACCTAGCACTCCTCATCCTCAGATGAGTCGAGCTGAGGCTGAGGATAACAATAAAATGGCTAACCCTCTAGAGATCCCTCAACATGGTCAACTGGTACTCCTCGTTCTCGAACAAATTGAGTGAAGGCTGAGGATGACGATGAAGAGGCTAGCCCTCTAAGGATCCCTTAACATAATCAAATGGTGCTTCTCATCCTCGGATGAGTCGAGAGAAGGTCAGGGATGATGACAAAAGGGATAAACCTCAAGAGACCCCTCAACATGGCCACCCGGTACTCCTCATTCTTGGACGAGTTGAGTGAAGGCCAAGGATGATGACGAAGGATCTAACCCTCCGAGGACCCCTTGACATGGGCAACTGAAACTTCTCATCCTTAGATGAGTTGAGCGAAGGCTAAGGATGACGACGAAGGGGCTAACCCTCCAAGAACTCCTCAACATGGCCAACTGGCACTTTTCATCCTTGAATGAGTTGAGCAGAGGCCGAGGATGATGATGAAGGGGCTAACCCTCTGGGGGTCCCTCAACATAGCCAACTAGTGCTCTTCGCCTCGGCCAAGTCGAGTAAAGGCCGAAGATGATGACGAAGGGGCTAACCCTTCAGGGACCTCTCAACATGGCCAACTAGTGCTTCTTATCCTTGGACGAGTCAAATGAAGGCTGAGGATGATGACGGAGTGCCTAACCCACTGGCGACCTCTCAATATGGTCAAATAGCATTCCTCATCCTCAGATGAGTCAAGAGGAGACCGAAGATGATGATGAAGGGGCTAACCTTTTGGAGAACCTTTAATATAGCCAACTGGTGCTCCTTATCTTTGGACAAGTCGAGCAAAGGCCGAGAAGGATGATGAAGGGGTTAACCCTCTGGGAATCCCTTGATATGGCTAACTAGCAGTCCTTGGATGGATCAAGCGGAGGTCAAAGATGATGATAGCAACTTGACAAAAATATTACCATAAAATGATTTTGTATCGACCTTAGACCAATCCTCGTTGGTACCCTCCCAAGCACAAATTGGTGGTTAGGGAGAGACGATGTCATTGACTTGGCAAAGGCAAAATTTGTTGCCAAGGACTGGCTTCGAATCAACTTTAGATATTGTGATGTTGGATTGACTTCGAATATTGTGACTTCGGATATAATTGCCTCGGACCTAAGCTCGGATTAAGAATTTCTACTTCATTGCTAACTCGATAGGTTGATTGAGTCGATGGCCGCATAGGTCAAATGAACAATCAATCCTGAAGACTAAGATCATTCAATAGAAATGTCGTAAAATGCTTTTTGTCCAATGAAAATCAACTACATAAAAAGTTGCCTGTTTGAGCAATAATGGCTCGACCAATAAGCCATGGCATAATATTCGATAAAAAATCGATTATATTGGCAGCTGATTTCCGACCATAATATTAGAGCAATGGTCGGTTGATTCTTGACCACTGTATTAAAAGTCATGATCGGGTGATATCTGACCATAATGCTAGGAGTGATAGTTGGCTGATACTCGACTATAATATTATAAATGATAATCGATTGATCGTTTAAATTTTGATCATGAAAAATTGATAAATCCAACTTTGATACTTGAATTCTTAATGAGTTGATTCTGATACCTACCTGACTACAGGTTCCTACAATTGTAAAAGCTACTTGGACAAATGTCGACTGCAGGACTTGAAAATAATTTGACTCAATCAAAAATTTTTAAACAAGTTACAAATGGTGAAGTGGTGCATTAATGAGGCCCAAAGATTTCCTCCAACAGATACTAAAGAATAAACATTTTGAAGAGAAAGCTCAAATCGATAACTGATGACCAATCATGAAACTAACTACTCCCTTCGTCCGAAGCAACAAAACTACTTTGGACTCGAGAGTGGAGGGCAAGTGTTATGGAGATTATCCATCATCTGACCTGACCTTCCTGCCTTTAGCTGTGATCGAGTGCCTACTAAACTACCTTGAATAGTAGGGAGAGATCCAAGAGGCTGAGGTGAAGTGATGTTATGATATTGGCTCCTATCCGACCTCCGAATTGGTATTTACCGACCTTGAGGTTGGGAGCCTACCGATGATGGGGGTGACACCTTACGTGTCGTGCAGATGCTAATATATTTGGGGTGAGGTTTCAACCCTACTTTGACTTGAGATCACCAATCCACCTTACCGTACATATGGTCCTTGGAGCCCTCCAATAACCTTTAAGGCACGAGTATGGCCTATAACTAACACCCATGTCTAACAATTCGAAGCATGCGATAGTGGGCGATACAACAATATGTTAGATCATGGTGCCACAGGCTTGTCCGGCCTTTAATGGCTTGTCAGGTCATTGCCTAGCAGGCCCTAGCGACCTATGCGACTTCGACGCAACTACTCATCATCATATCTCTATATAAAGAGGTAAAAAAGGAGACCTTGAGATAAGCTCCATATAGAAGAACAAACCATGCTCTTGCTCTTCCTCTCTCTTTTCACTACTATTCTCAAGCGCCGACTGACTTAAGCATGAGAGGATCTCTTACCGGAGAGCCTCCAGTGAGTGTGGACTTTCTCTATAGATTTTTTTCGATGCTCTAACATCTTGATCGAGGAGCATCCGACCTCAGCTGCATCCATTATAGACAGAAATCTTGTAACAACAAGGTATTTAAAATGGATTAGCAGTGCTCGTATTATTGTTCTTAGATATCTTAGGGGCCGTTTGGTTGGGGGTAATCTGGCATGAAAAAATGATTTTCATGTTAGATTACCATGTTTAGTATGAAAAGTGGTAGAGATAGTAAAAAAATTGGTGGGCCCATGCTTATTTTTCAGAGAAAGATGGTAAAACAAATATCATGGGGTTTGGTATTTGGTAAATTTTTGAGTGGTGGTAATTCATGTTTGATAAAAATATTTTTAATAAAACTGCATATATAATCATTATTTTTATTTTAATATCCTTCAAATTTTATTCAATAAAAGCTTTTGTAAAAAAATTAAGATGGAGATGGCATTATGCAAAGAATCATATAATTATAGTTATTATATAAAAATTAATTGAAGATGATAATATTATTTTAGTATTAAAAAATATTTTATATTGAAGAATATATTTATAAATTTTATCATATTCCGATGTAGGAGTACCTCCAACCAAACGTAATATTTTTTTTTTTGGTATCATTTTTTGGAGTAATTTTTTTACCAACCAAACAAAGTAAAAATTTTTTTCTTCTGCAATCATTTTTTTAGATAAATGATTTTCATGAATTATCAGATTATCCCGTAATCTAACATACCCCAACCAAATGGACTCTTAAGGTTTTAATCATATACATATTTTTAGTATTATCTTTATGGGCCAAAAAAATTTTATCTTGAAAAAAAAGATTAATATATATTTTAATATTGTCTTGGTAATAGAATGGTTGAGAGTGTGCATGGAAGTCCTAATCCTCTATGGTTAATGTTTTGCAGTGCAAAGGGCTGCATGAATTTGAGCCGCTACATCACCTATCTTAGGAGATGAACAGCCATACTTATCTAGTCTGCACAAAACAGGCATCATATAAGATCCCGACTCTAAGTGCATAGATATGCTGACTTCATAGGTTGGTTTATCAAATTGAGGTTTGGGCTTATAATAGTTTGAAGAAGGATGAGATATTAATTAATAATTTTGAACTTTATTTTAATAAATTTATTTGGAAAAACCAAACCAATTTGGTTAATTAGGTTTATAGTTTTGTATAATTATTCTTTAATTTGCTTTTTTTTCTTTACAAATATTTTGTTGATCATTGTTGCAAATCGAGTTGACTCAACAGCAGTATAGGTGGTTAAATTGCAGTGTTGAGAGGTTGTAAAATTTCTCATGAAACAGGCTCTATTTCGAAAATCTTGCCTGCATCCCTTCAGATAATATCCTGTCAGTACATGGCTGACGTGGCAACAATCTCCAAGGGATGAGCCGAGGGCTCCGACAGATGTTGGTTGACCATAGACTTGTTCTTGCTCCGGTGCAGTAGAGCATATGCCTCCATTGCATATCTGAACCTAGTCAACCCAACATCCTGCTTGCATGCAGTCGAATAAAATCTCAGGAATGAAACGGAAAGCGGGGGAAAAAGCTTAAACAACGAACATCCCAAATTTGCCACCCTCCGAAGTGAGTTCCAATGGTGAATACACGTACCAAATTATAGCGAATATATATAGTCGAAACAGTTCGATCCAGAGACAGAGATTGACTGACGCTGCAGTGGAAACCAAAACTAGATACAAACAAAAAATCACAGAACGAACAAAGAAGAGCAAAACTCAGTAAGTGGGGTAGTGATATCCACCATTATAAGCTGCTGGCATTCCGTGAGGCATGGCTGGGTTGGGGAAGTAGCTGTTGTTGAGCCTGGCCAAGCTGGTCTGGCCCTGCATTCCATCCCTCCCATACTGCTGCCACATCTGCTGCTCCTGGACCAGTAACTGCTGTTTCTTTTCCATGTCTGCAATCTGCACATAGGAAGGTGGGGCATAGCTAAGAGATGCAGCAAATGGATCCTGCCCGATGGTCTCGACGGTGCCATCGGGTGCAGGCAGGGCAAGCACTGGAGTGGTCTTCTGACCAAGCCCAGGCAAGGCCACACTGCTTGCACTCCCAGTGCTCGTCTGGGCATTCACATGCTGCTTCACTGCTCCCTGATCATACATTCCATTCAAGAGTAATGGGTCCAAGCCCCCACCCAATGTTGCCTTGTGCTTCGTGAGGTTGCTTGCTGTCTCCACAAGTGCAAGCTCCCAATCTGCCTTCCCAGGCTCAGCTGCAGGTGTTTGCCATGCAGAAGTGACTTCACCTTGTCCAGGGGCACCATTTGAAGGAAAGGGTTCCCATGACCCATTGGCACCGGTTGCCGCCCCTGGACCTGAGAAAAGAGCCAATGCAAGCTTGCTAGACTGATCCTCTGCAGAAGGGGCATCATCCCTGAGATTCAGTAAGTCGGTGTCCTGCTGCTGCTTCTTAGGTGGTTCGACCACCTTCTCAGGTTCTGGCCCTGGCTGCTGCTCTTGGTAATCTGAAGGTGCTGGGAGGGCTTTGATGCTGTTCATATCCTGTGATGGTTCTTCATCCTGAGTCTCAGGGGCTGCTTCCCTTGGAGGGCTCTTGGGCCTCCTTGCCCTGTCCCTCATGAACTCCTCCAATGTCTCCAGAAGCTTGTCCGTGATACGCCGGACATCCGGGTACTCCGATGACCGGGCCACCCCTGTATCCTTGCACCACCCATAAAAGGCACAGAGCTCATCAATCTGCTTGGCAGCACTTGCATAGGCCTCGAATGCCTTGACACAGTCTGGGTAGTCCATGTCGAAGAATCGGTCTAGAAGGACGGCTAATATATCACAGATGTCAGCATAGAGCTGGAAGCTTTCTTTGACAATGGTATAAAGAGCGATGAGGATCATCCTGCTGTTCTTGGCAGCGCCGGTGGGACGGCAAGCAAGGAAGCGATCAAGTAGCTGCTGCAGCTGGTGCATCCTACCCAGCACCCTCTCTGGTTTCATGTCTCTTAGGGGAGTTGGTGGCTTCCTCTCTTCTCCCTGCTGCCTCTCTTCATACCCAACACTCCCAATTCCTGGTGGGGATGAGTATGAGGACCTCCCGTAACTTCCATAGGAGTATGGATCAGGCTCTCTGTATTCAGAGTGGTGAGGAGGAGATCTATAGTGGTCCCTTGGTGACTGGTACGAGTGGCTATTGCCACTGCCATGCTGCTTCTGCTCATAGACGATGCACTCGAGCCGCTGGTCCAGATAGAGGGCATAGGTCCGGACAAAGGCAGAATGATCCCATGAGCTAGAGTGGGTGTCATCCCGGAAATCAGACATGTTGAGGAGGCGGGTACCCCGCCGGGTCGCATAGAGGATCTCGTACTGGAAAGCAGGGTCTCCATTAACCAGGAGGCGGTGTACAAGCATGAGGGACTTAAGAGCCACAATATAATTGTGGGTTTTCCCCAGCCGCTTTGACACAGTCGCAATGCAGGCATTCACATATGCACGGGAGTAGGAGGTCAGCTGGAGGATCTCCCTCAAGTATTTCTCATCAGCAGGCTCGTCATCATGGCTCGTGGCCTTGACAATGGCCACATCAAGGTCAGGGGCAATATTGCTGGACACCTTGGCCAGACCAATGCTTGTCTGGTCCTTCACTGTTCCCAAGGCCTTTCTAATGGTGCTGGGTGCCATGTTTTCTTCGCCAACAAATTGATCCTCTTCTCCTTTCGGTCACTCCTAACTGCTCTCTGCTGCTGTAGCGAATGTGATAGACAACTGGTTACCGGAAGCAGATAGGCTGGCTTGACCTCCTGCACCAGAAGGCCTACTCTGATATGTTGCACCCCTCAAAGTCCAGCAACCAGGTAGGTAGCAATTGGAAATAGATGCTGCCAAATCAATAGTTGTCAAACATAGAGGATGGCTCATTCAAAGAGAGATTGGGTTTAAAGGCTAGATGTATGGACTTTTAACAATGCTGCTAGCTATGCATCTTGATGCTTCAATCAATCTTTAACCATAAAGACAGAACATTCAATGATCAGTGGGTTGAAAATCATTATCTTTTTAATTAAGATGCGAAACTTACATGACGACTCTGATTATCATACTCAACCAATATGCAACAAAATGACGAAATACAAATAAATGGAGGCAAGAAAGCACCAACAAGAAAGAGACCTAGCTTAAAAGCTTACATAATTTTTAGTTTAGAAGGGGGAAAACAAGTGAATATGTTTCATGGTTACAAACAAATGCATATAGACAGGTCTACCACCTACAACCAAGCTAGCACCAGAAGCTAACTCATGGAGGGGTTGTATGAGTGTCATAAGTGCTGGAAACTGGCGGTTCACGACTAATAGAACAAAAAACAGATTGTTTTTCAATAAAATGATGTTCTAGAACATGTCAAAACATTTTACGAGGACTGTTTATATCCATAACCATCTTGTATTTGGGATGATCCTTGGATAAGGACCGTTTATATCAGAATAAAGATTCTCATTTGCTTAGGGAGCAGATTATATGTGGCCAGGGTAGCAGCATCAACCCACTCACTCTCTGTTTTAAGAACAGATAGCTGTCCCACAAATGCCAGTAGTGATTGCCTGGCACAACTCTTCTTTGATCTAGGAGTCAAGCAGTGAGCTCCCTGGCTTTCAGGGGAGGCGTGTTTACGGTCAAAGCTCGCTCGAAGAAGTCTAAATGGATGCGATCCGCAGAGAGTAGCAGCAGCTACCCCGATCTCTCACCCAAACCTCACACATATGCTCCATATTGTGGAAAATTGGATAGCCATGAAGACACATCCGCTCGATATTGTGAAGAACTGGACAGTGCACCAATTATAGTACATAGGTGACTGGAATATTCAAGATCATCAAAGAATATATCAATAATTGTCTATTGTGGTTGGACTGCACAAGGATGCATGCAACAAAATTGATAGTCTCCAGTCCAAACTTGAATGCTCAAGATCAACCAGATCAACAAGCTGTTCTGATCGAAAACAATAACAGCAGCAATAGGATTGGTAATCAGGTATCATTCTAGTTTGATCTGAATTGGAATATGCAATCAGAAGAACATCCAAACAGGCCGCCCCGATTTGGAGTCTGATCCACAAATTCCACCCAGAAGAACATGATAAGGAACGAAATTGTTCCATAATAGTTCGTCAACCACCATTAAGATACATTAATGGTAACCAAGAAAATGGCAATACCATCCGTTCGGCAGCTTAGGATTAATTGCCAAGGATCCGATCGCAATAGCATTGCATCAAAAAGAGATGAATATGATGTTTAAATACCACTGAATTCTATAAACATGATCTGGGAATTTTACAGATCAACGACTGAAACTGGAAGATCTCTGGATGAAACCAGACTCAGATAACTACCTGAGATTAATCTAGTCGCGAATCCACTCTCTGCTGGTCTGGATAGAGATGAATATGATGGTCTAATGGCTTGGTCCTTGGAGGACCGGATCAAGACATGGCCGGCCGGCGTCTTGTAATGAGAGAGTAGAAAGCGGATATGGATCGAAGAAATCAACGTGAAACCAATCTTTATTCTCAGTTCCCAAAAAAAAAAAAACCAAAAAAAAAAAAAAAAAAAAACCGAAAAGGAAAGGGGAAAGTACCTTTGTATCGGCGACGCGATGACTCTGGCGTTAAGAGGAGGGAAAGGCCTGGGAGGAAGGCAGCGATCCGTGTCAAGAATGCGTATGAATCTGCCCTCCCTCCGATCTCCAAGCCTTATAAGCCTATGTATGTATCAGATTCAGATCTGCGTCCCCTTCAACCCCCTCTCTCTTGAATCTCCGTTGACTGCCCCGAGTCAGGACTCCAGGAAAGAAATAATCTCCTCTTCTTCTCTTCCGCTTCCGTTGTGTAGCTCGCTCTTAGCACACCGTATTCTCTATCGGATCGGATCGAATGCGGCGAGATCGGCGGAAGCGGAAGGCGGAAATCCAGCTACAAGCTTGTTATTAGGCTAACAGCAACGAGCAACAGCGCGAGGGCAGACGAAATAAACGAGACGAGATCGCTCCCTCGCCGTCCACCGACTCTCGCTCCTCATTTATTTCCACCTCGCCGTCCAGGGTAAGGCATTAAGTTCTTACCTAGCCCTCGCACACAGCTGTCTTCCGGCTGCCACCGTTAAATTACTCCCGCGTCCGCCGTCCAAGTCGAGCGTCGCGTTCGAGCCAAGTTGACGACGGACAGGCGCGATGCCCTAAACGAACGAAATTGATGAGTTTGAGGAGTACATACGACCGTCGATTTGATGTTCCAAGGGGAGTTTTATACACGCACCGTATTTATAATGTCGCGTCCACGAATAAATGCGCTCTTGATGATTTAAAACAAAGTTTGACGGGCTGCACACCTGAACGGTGGGTCACAGACAAAACGGAGACGGTCGAGGTGTCCGTAACGGAGATGAGGACAAACGCGTGTAACTTTTAAAAATAAAAAATAATAATAAAATAATAACATCGATCGGCTCCGGCACGTTGTATACGGCAGAGGGTCAAAGATTGATGTTGGATCTGGTCTCTTGGTTGTTCATCCGACGGCGAATTGGGTTCCATCCTTCCCACGATGGGCGAGGAGCTGGTCGATCTCCAATATCCGTCAAGGACGGAAGGACATGGTTGGTCCGGTCGCCGGTTGGTCTGTTTGGGTGTTTGTGTTATGTTCAAAACGGAACTTACAAGGCTACAACACCATTAATTTTTTGGTAAAAGCTACCATACCATTTGATACATGATGAATTTATAGTCGCACGTAGTTCGCAATAAAGTAATCCAACGAAAGTTACTAAACAATGTGATAAAAATATGCCATGCTCTTCTATTATGCAAGTCCGCATTTAGTAGCTATTAAGCATACCTAGGATCGATGATTCATCATGAAGTCAATGGATTCTATAAAAGGCAATTCTAATTCAAGCGACAACTTGGTGAGGTACTTTTGTCACATCATCTCTTTGTCGCTCCCTCCTCCACTCCACGAACCAAAAGGCATCCGCCTTGCGTAGATAATATCATGCAAGCATGCCGATGACAAGATTAACGCAACAAACATATCATAATCATCGATATTACTTAGTTTCTAAGTCATCTGTACAATCCGGTAACCATATGGATTCCTACTTTAGATAGCTACTTTAAGAATATTTTTGATTAGTGATTGAAATCCGAATCCAAATCAAAATAGAAATCAGAATGATCATATTTCTTTGCAAACATTAAAGTGTAAATAGAATTCTATTGGTAGAAAAGAGATACCGATTGGAAATTAAATTTTAGAGGATTACAGTATTTTTATTCTCTTTTAAAATGAAAATGAATTTTTTTTAATCAAATAGTTAAAATGTGAGTAACTCATCTATATTCCCACTCAAGAAATCAATTCCTTTCAACCAAATATTCTCTAAATATTTAAGCTCTCCATGGAGGCCCATCTTCCCAGTAATTGATGGGTGAAAATAAAAAGCATGAAGAGCATCCAGGCCAATGAGGCCATGTCAAAATTGCCCCATAAGCAGGTCCACATGGACTCCTAATTTAAATAATTAAGCAATCCATATAGCCTATCTTTAAGTAGTTGATACATGAAAATAAAGCGCATGATGAGTTATCTTGCATTTCTACTAACTACAAAAATGATTGATTTGCTTTTAAGACTAATTCTACACAAGTAAGCTTAGGTGTCCGATACTTTTCATCTTCTCGATTGGAATCTCATTTCCAAAGATGTTATCGAACACCTCCTTCTCCTTTGGACATATTTATTAGAGGACAAAATCATCCTAAAGTACTTATATATCAATAAATTATTTAGAAGAAAAATATCCAAAAAATAATAACTTCCATTAAATTAATAAATTAAATTTTAGTGGCCGATTCGCATCAAGTCACCAATCTAACGGATCAGAGAGATTGACATACAAATAGGCATCATGAATGTATATGTGAGGAAAAGTCTCCATATAAAATATTATAAGCAATATAAAGACAAGCACGATCGCGTATATCGACTTTGTTGAGGGTTGTGTTGCAAACAACTAAGGTCTGACAAAGTCTCTAGAGCCCCTTAGTTTGACCAAACCTAGAGTGAGGTTGGTCATCGTTGGCCTAATCCAACTTAAATTTAAGCCATATCAAGTCTGGGGAGGCAAAACCATTTGGACTTTGAATTTAACAACAAGCCATCCACATTGGATGCTTTGATCAAGTATATGGATGTCAAATACGTCACTAATCTGGTGGTAAGCCTGGATCTAGTATAATTAGTGTTAGTATAGAGCTGAAGTGAAGCATCGTTAATCTACCAACTAAGCATGATCCAAGCAAACGGTGACGGAAGAACCGAGCACTGCAGATTATTTTACATTAAAGAGGGAAAAACTATTTTTTCATTATCTTGCAGGTGACCTCAAACATGCATCAAATTCAATGTGAATCCATGATCTTTTATTAAGTAGTGCCAACATATGGTTTCATGCCACTATGAGGATTGTTTGAGCTACGTAAGGTAAGAAGTCCGCTTGCCGGCATGGCATGCACCAGGTGCAAGCGAACCAGGGCAAATCTCGAAGAAAGCGCATCATCAAAAAGTGATGAAATAGAAGGGATAACGTGGCGTGCGTGTTATCCACAATGCATGCGATAATTTCTCGGCAGGAAGAGGGTTGGTATTATATTCACGAGAATAATCGTGATGGCCTTGGGTGAAAAATCAAACTGTGGAAAAATTAAACCTGCAAGATATTATCATGGTTATTGATGCATCATATCTAGTGTATTGCGTGTCTTTGCACCGGAGGCTTACAAACAAATGGTTATTATTTTGCCATAACAATGTTAGTGGGATTTTTGTTGAAAAAGTACTTATAACCACGGCTGAAAAGTTTCTTTTTTTTTCTTTTTTTTTGAATTTACTAGGCATCAAGTCAATTAAACAACATCATTATTTTCCGCATCATTAGTTATCTAATTAGTGCTAATAATTGGAATACCATTCATAACAAAGAACAATACTGCGAGAAAAGGTTTGTTCGCCCCTCGAAATCATTGCCTTGGAAGTCAGTCCCAAAGTCCACCGTGAGGTCCGCGAACAAGAGAGATTTATATGGGCATCATCCCCTTATTACCCAGCACATAACTCATCAAAAAAAAGTCATACTACCATGAAAAGCGTGTCAAGATTCAAGAATGACTTAAGATTGACGTGTTTTTTTAAGCTCGAAGAAGTCGAGAATTTGTCTCTTGATCCTATTAGGGCTGTAAAGCAATTGGATTGATCTATGATATGATTCGATCCGATCCAAACTATTTTAAAGGATCCATAAAATCAGATTGGATTCTAAAATTAAATCAATTTTATTTTTCAGATCGGATCTGAATTTACTGAATTTGAATCCGATCCGATTCATGAAGATTTTTGGATTAATTTGGATCTCGAGATAAGTGATCCAATCCGAATTCAATATTAGATCCGAACTCTATCTAACCCAAACTTATTCGGACTTCCGAGTCCATCTATCATGCATCATGCCCTCTTAAAAGTTAAAAAAAATTAAGCTGCCTCTCTCTGCTGACCTTAATATTTAATGCTTTATAATATAGTATTTTTATTGATTTTTTTATTTTATTAAGAGAGAGAAATATTTATGTTATCTTCGATACTGCTAAGATGTGCTTAGCTATCCATCTATAAAAACATGGTACTCATAATTAATAAATTATGTTAAAAAAATGGAAGACAACAAATATTACATGTAGCCAAACTACTATTTGAAGTCAACACAGATAATGAATCCAAAATTTTAACAAATTACTATTTGAAATAAATCATAGATGCAGCGATGTCCATCAAATAGTTGGAGTTATATGTTTATCTTAGTTCATATTCGATTCGACTTATGAATCAATCTAGATCCGAATCCATATTTCATGGATCCAGATTGGGATATACATATATCCGATCCGATCCGATCTTTTATTGGATTGGATTTGGATCCAATATTTAGATTCGATCAAAAAATTAGGTCGGATCGAGATCACTCATGATCCGATCCGATCCGATCCATTTGCACATCCAAATCCTATTTGCATTAGGGTTCAATAAATGCTAAAGAGACCTAAAGCAGGAGTAAATTGAAACGATAGAGTTTTTCATTAGCATGTCTTTCTTAATTCTCTTACATGCATTATGGACTGCATGCGGTGATCAAACGAGGAAGGCGCCTAAATTATCAAAAAGAAAGGAAATTATATGAGATATCCAAACGATTATTGTAGTAAGGTCTGCTGTAGCGCCGTTGCATCAATCCAGCATGGGCGTGATAGATGGGCCGCATCATCCACGTCATTCCATGTGCGGCCTCGTTCATGCCTGGCGATGGTGGCCCCCACAGCGCTCCGGTTCCAGCTATAGTCCACATTTTTTTTTATATATATTTGAGATCACTTCCGGCGCTCCGCTAGGATCTGCAGCCCAGCCCAGCTATAAGCCGCGCCGGTAAAAGGCAAACCTGGTCTCCATGCATTATGGAGCGCTCCGGCCTGGATATTATGTTGTATATAATAAAAAATAATAATAATTATTATCATCATCCCATGACCGTAAATATAGCGTTTCAAGCAATGCCAGGAGCCAAGTTTTTGGCCTTCGGATAAATTATTGATGTCGGAAGAGAAAGAGGCGGTTGAATTTTTTTTAGAAATATTATATATTTTAATTATATTAATAAATTTTTAATATTATGTACTTAGTTAAAAAATCACTTATTTATTAATGGTGCCATGTTGGAATTGTTTGATCAGGTATGGAGCTTAAGATACCCATTAAGCACTGGTGCCTCTTACGAGAGTAAAATAAGTTGTTGCTGGTGAGGCTTGTTATAAAATAGTCCGAAAGAGTCTGACATACTATATGCTATTTTTGAAATATTAATATTTTTATTTAATGGTGAGAAAAATAGGAGGACGCTCTTAGCACGCTGCCGAGCAGAGACGCACATTTTCTCCTGCTCTCTTCTCCATGCCACCGAAAATCGGGAAAGCGGCGCTTTCGGAATCTGCACGAATCTTGACACCTACATGCAACGATACTCTTCCTTTCGGATCTCAGCAGCCACCGCACCGAACCAGCATCGGTCGCCCCGGCCACCGACCATTATATGATGATGGATCTAGATGCGCCTTAAGATTCGCGTGGATCAGGATCTCTCGTTCTAATCGTACGATTCTTGTTGCGGTAAATATCTTCTCTTTAATTATTTGCCGCACATTCATGGTCTGGATCCATGCCCAGATCTTTCGGCTATTCGATACCTGCCACGTACCAAATTGTAGCAAGTTTTAGGAAGACGGACTTGTAGAGAATCAATTACAGTTTGACCAATGGTTAAGTGAAGTCACAAGCCGCGCCGACTAAAAAAGAAAGACCAGGCATTAAAAATAATTAATAATTCAAGAAAAAAAAAACAGGGAAATAGATCAACCACCGATACTTGCCCTCCTCTTCCTCTCCCGGATTCCCATCTCCGGACGCAAACCCTCTCGCCATTCTCTCCGTAATCTCGGTAGCAATCTCCTCTCTATATCTATAGGTTTTGGCCGGTGGAGCAGAGCCCGATCCGATCCGGCGGCGGCGAGAGCGATGGAGGACGGAGAGAAGGGCCCCGCGGCGGCGGCGGCTGGGGCCGTGGCGGCGGCGGGGCCTGTGGTGGAGAAAGTGATCGAGACGGTGGAGGAGATCGCGGCCTTCTCGGACTATCGGAACGCGTACAAGAAGCAGTTCTGCAACCTGGCGCGGCGGATCAAGCTGCTGTCGCCCATGCTCGAGGAGCTCAAGGAGAACAAGGACCCCATCCCCGAGCCGACGGTGAGGACGCTGGCCCCGCTCAAGCTCGCGCTCGAATCTGCCAAGGAGCTCCTCCGGCTGGGCAGCGAAGGGAGCAAGATCTTTCTGGTATGCTCATGACCCGTGGTATATCGTATAGTTAGCAGCAGCTCGTCTCTTAAGTTGGATCTTCTTCCCGTTTCCGCGGAATGGGGCTTCTTTTATCTTTTCCGCCTTAATTATTTTCCGCCAAAAAAAAAGTTATTTTGGTTTCACTTTAAGTTGGGTCATTATTGATCTGATCCTTCTTTATAAAAGAAGAAATCTCTGCCACTATAGCAAAGAGTAAAAGGGATATTGGCATTTGCTTGATTTGTTACTCGCCAAAACTAGGGTTTGGAGCCTCTAGGGTTTTCATCTGATGCCCATTTTTTTTAGGGATTCTGGCTGGAAATTTGTATATTCTTTGATATCTAGAGTAGATTTAATGTAATCTCAAGGTAGATAACACCTTGTGTTATGATTATCTATAATGGTTTAGAATGCCTTTGATGGCAATAATTCCATGGGTTTTAGCCTCAAAATCCTGGCTAGGACAACTTATAAGTGTTAAGAATGGAGATGAAAGTTGAAGATGAGATTAATTGTAAGAAGAAACTTTGAAACGGGGTCATATTGAAGGATGCTGACACTTGGATTTTGGATGTCAGCACACTTTCTTTCGTATTAATTCAATTTTTGTGAAGTTATTCGTCGATTTGGAGTCTTCTAATTATTTTATTTGAGCGAATTTTTGAGCCTACTGTGAATCCAGAGTGTCATAACGTTTCGTATGGTTCTTTTCTGGATATGTTCTTATCACGAAGATACTCTCTCCAACGATGATTTGATTAAAATCCTCCAGCGAGTAGTGGGCTCTTTCTGGAAAAGATAGATCTTCAGGGAATTTGTTTTATCTTTTCAGGCTTACAAATTTATAGGTCCGTCTAGAGCTTGCTTCAAGAGCATGATAAAGGGTTGTTTTTTGTTTTTTTTTTTTAATTTATAATTCAATCTTGCTTTACTATTGTTTGTGGTGATTGTTGCACTAGTTGACTTGTATGCGGAGTGTTATTCTTTAATAGAAGTAGAACAATTGTGCTTAGTCATGAATCTTGTGTGTTGTGATATCTGACCTTTTCTACCACTTATTCTATTATACTCTGATAATAAAGTTTTGAATGATCATTTGGGGCGAAAGAAAAGTACATGATATAGAATGAAAGGAACATTTGTGGCTGACATGATTATACATTGTCAAGCACGTGTACTCAAACAAATGCATTTTTGACTGGACGATCCAGTTTCCTACCATCAAAGGATCTATGATTGTTCTACAGGCATGAATTAACCTAGGTAAATGAGTTTGTGTACAGCCAACTTAGGACCCAGGATGCAATTTTATATCAGGTCAAAACAATCCTTCATGGGAATTACCGGTTACTTGATTTGTCAAAGTAATCCTGTGGTCATCCTGTCCCATTGGAGCAAGATATGACCTTAGCTTAATCCAACCAGGTCTATGAGAAAGGGCAACCAATCATGAGATCAAAAGTTCTTAAAGATCTAGTGGATTTGCTGACTTCAAGCAAAATGTTACTAGCTAAAAGATTTTGATGGACTGAGGTGGTCCAGTTGTGGAGTGTTGCTAGAAATTAGATTTTTGGACCATTATTAATGGATAAAGCAGGAGTGAAGGACCTGATGGCCATGCTTTGCTGATTAAACATCAAGCTTTAAGGGCCTCTGGAAAAATAAATCAGAAGCCTTTCAACTCTACAAAATCCCAGGCATTATTCAAGTAGCTGTTTGGTGACTATAGGTCCATCCAATCCAGCAAAGAGTTCCATGAAAGCTTTGATGACTGGGAGGGGATGCGACAATTAAATCAAATGATGATCTTCCATGAATGGTCAGTTAGTCATTTTGCAATTTGTCGTTTTTACAATCTCCTGCAGGCTCAAATACGATGGGACATGAGGGACAATTGTTGGAACCAAGATAGTATCCCATTAAATCAGATTTATGCGGAAGACACCGCACAGGAGGAAGGACCAATGTATGCTCTCACAGTATGGTATCAATTCACAAGCATATAGAAGCAATGAAGGACTGTTTATGTGGAACACTGCTATTGTCCATCAACAAGATACAGGCTATTATATCAATTTATAACACTGTTCTCTGACTGGTTATGAGGTCATATAATTCTTTTTCTTTGCTGTTTTATTTACTATCTAAATAAGAGCTGGGTTCTTCTCTCCAAAATGATGTTTACTCTTGTAAAAAACATGTTGTTCACTCCTTTTGGTTGGAACTGTTTGCATCACAATGATGCTTTTAATTTAACTTGGACTTCATTGTTTAACTGTCTTGTGCTGGTTTATATGCTTCTTGCGACATCTTTTAGATTTCCAGTAGTGGTATTGTTTCCACACAAGTGAAAACTCATGAAAGGAGACACAGCCTTTCCTTTTGTAACATGCTAAATTTCATCTTGTAGCTTTTGATTGGGTGAAGTGCCCGATCATTATGTGTTAGTAAGATTACTCTGTCCTCTTGCGGTTGTATGTTGTGCATTTGGTGCAATGGCATAAGAACTGATATCTGTTTACGTATCTGCAGGTCTTGGAGAGGGATAGGATATTGATGAGGTTCCAAGAAGTTACTTCTCAACTGGAACAAGCATTGGGTGAACTTTCCATTGATGATCTTGACATATCAGATGAAGTAAAAGAACAGGTAGAAGCATCCATTAAGAAACATGTTCCCTTCTAACATTATTATCTGCAAGCACTTGTTGCCAGGGAGATTGATGAGGTTTCAATAGTTTTCATTTTTTTTCCCTTTGTTTTTGAAATGACTGGAATAATGGGGTAGAACCCCACTTCATCTTTTAAGTGATGCTTAATTAATGTGTCACTCCATGCAGGTTGAGCTTGTCCATACTCAGTTCAAGAGGGCTAAAGAACGGTTTGATACACCTGATGATGAGCTTTACAATGATGTTTTCTTTGTTTACAATATGAGCACTGATGCCAGTGTGGATCCAGCTATACTAAGGAGATTAGCAGACAAGTTACAGCTGATGACCATATCTGATCTCAAACAAGAATCACTTGCATTGCATGAGATGGTTGTTACGAGTGGTGCAGATCCAGGAGAGATCATTGAAAAGATGTCAATGCTATTAAAGAAGATAAAGGATTTTATGCAGACTCAGAACCCAGAAATGGGCATGCCAGCAATTCCCAAGCTTCTTCCCTTTCATGAGAAGTCCAAAGTTCCAGTCATTCCAGATGATTTTCGCTGCCCCATATCATTGGAACTCATGAAAGATCCAGTAATTGTAGCCACTGGGCAGGTCTCCGAATGATTCTTGCTCTTGCGCTTTTTACATGCTTCATAGTTTCCAGTCGTATATACTTACTTTATTATTACAGACTTACGAGCGGGAATGCATCGAGAAATGGTTGGAGGCTGGCCATAATACATGTCCCAAGACGCAACAGAAGCTTCGCAACACATCCTTAACCCCAAACTATGTCCTCCGCAGCCTCATAACCCAGTGGTGTGAGGCCAATGGTGTGGATCCACCTAAACGCCCCACTCAGCCTGACAAGGCCCTGTCGGCCTGCTTTTCAGGTGAGCATGCTAAAATTATCGAACTTCTCTGTAAATTATCTTCCCAAAACATTGAAGACCAAAGATGGGCTGCTGGCGAGCTTCGCCTCCTTGCCAAACGCAATGCTGACAACCGTGTCTGTATAGCCGAGGCTGGGGCTATACCTCTTCTTGTGAGTTTACTATCCACAACCGATGCTCGAACCCAGGAGCATGCAGTTACGGCTCTTCTAAACCTCTCCATCTGTGAGGAGAACAAGGGGAGAATAATCTTCTCAGGGGCTGTGCCTGGAATAGTTCATGTGTTAAAGAGGGGCAGCATGGAAGCACGGGAGAATGCTGCAGCCACTCTCTTCAGCCTTTCAGTGGTTGATGAGAACAAGATAACAATTGGGGCTTCTGGTGCAATCCCAGCACTTGTTTCTCTGTTAAGTGAGGGCAGCCAACGAGGGAAGAAGGATGCAGCAACAGCACTCTTCAACTTGTGCATATACCAAGGTAACAAGGGAAAGGCTATAAGGGCTGGGGTGGTCCCAACACTAATGGGACTATTGACTGAGCCAGGAGGGGGGATGGTGGATGAGGCACTTGCCATACTGGCCATTCTGTCAAGCCACCCTGAGGGCAAGCTGGCAATTGGGGCTGCTGAAGCAGTGCCCGTGCTTGTGGATGTCATAAGAAGTGGGTCACCTAGGAACAAGGAGAATGCAGCAGCTGTTCTGGTGCACCTTTGTAATGGGGAGCAGCAGCAGCAGCATTTGGCTGAGGCACAAGAGCGTGGGGTGATGGGTCCATTGGAGGAACTGGCACAGAGTGGTACAGACAGGGGTAAAAGGAAGGCAGCACAGTTGCTCGAGCGCATGAACAGGTTCCTGGAACAGCAAAAGCAAGCTCAAGCACAGGCTGAAGCTTATGCTCAGGCTCGGGCACAGGCCCAGGCACAAACAGAGCAGTCAAGGTCTCTGTCTTTGGCAACTTTTCTTGATTTGTGAGTTATGTTATTGCTGGCTTGTTTGTAGAGGTGAGAAAGGGTGGTTGTTTTGATTCAAAGGCTGGGAGGTGGAAGATCACCTGCCATGCTGGTTTGTAAGTTATGCGATGTTGTAATGTTTGAGCTGGGGAATGTAATTGGAGGAAGGTTTATAGAGCCTTCCAGAGTAAGGAAATGGAGGGATGGTCATGAAGAGTCAACCGTTTGAATGTACCATGTCCATGTTGTAAGGTAACATCCTCGATTTTTATGGAGGAAATGCCTCTGATTGCTAAAAATGGGATCCTGATCCAGGATACCGCCAAATGACAATCGACGTATACTGATGAAAGCTTTCAGATATGAGAGTTAACTCTAATTCATTATTTTTTCTGAATCGGATTTTTCTGTTTACCGCATCTGGGTTGATAGGATTGTCATTTAAACTTGCTTTCAGTGCTTGTCTCAAATTTGATGACCAGTTCGGAACGGGAGGCTCGAACAATTATTTTGTTGCAAGCAACTGAAAGGCACGAGGTAAACGTTCTGAAATTTATTTCCAAAAGCTCCTGTCCGGATGATTTTAAAAACTGAAATGCACCAACAACTCTTAGAAAGTAATATGCGATAAAGATTCTGATAATAAGGCGTTGAAACCCGCATGTTCTCATTTAACAGCGATGTTCAAACCAACCTGCAATACTTATTGGACTTTTCTTTTTGTGAAGATTCCATGGTGATTGGCAAATAAGCCATCACTGTCTGTTTGCTGCAGGGTATGATAAAGCCACTGTGACAACCACCGTGGGAGACCACCATGATTCACATTAAAAGGCAATAAGGTCGTCTTTCGTCATGGGAAGTTCGAAGGAGCGGTAGCAGGACCTGTGGTCCATGCAGAACAGACGATGGACATATTAATGATGTCTGGAATTACCGGCATGAATTGAGCAACTAACTGTTCACATTTCCATGCAGTCTGCTTCGTAGGTATGCGGCTCATAATTCAGCTTAGCCAAGGTTGATCATTTGAATATGTAATTGCTTTTCCTTTTCTAATCTCTTGCTTGATGTTTGTGTTCTTTGTGAATCTTTGATGCTGCGAAGGTGGAAGGAAATGGAAATGGAGATCTGGATATGTTGACTCCAGCCGAAATTTCTGGAAGTTCGGGTTGGTGAAATAGTAAGGCATCAGATGCATCTGACGCATATTTTCCCAGAATCAAACAAGATTACTGCAGCACGCTTGTGACCCTTATATCATATACTATGTCCAGATCCATGCGTTGATGGAAGCTGCCTGTATTCTTCCAAGTCAGGCGAATTGCCTGCTTGACTACTATTGTAAGATAATGCCTTCACTTGAAGCTTGGTAATCCCGATGTGGTCATGTGGATGGTTGGCAAGTATGAATAAGGTAAAGCTGATGGCAACCACAGCAAGTTGTGAGAAGGACGCTTACCTACGGGTACAGGCTTGCAGTCATGCTTATCGAAAAATGGCTGCGTGACTTTCCTCAAAAAAAGATAAATGGCTACATGACTTGGTCACAGCCACGGTGGAACAGTTCAAATTGGGTAGGAATTATATTACTAGTTTTTAATCTTAGAGCGGGCAGAAGGATGAGAACATGTAAAGTATCTGAATTGCCGGATGTTGACTTTACCTAGAGCACTCATTGATGCCATTATGGAGAAAGAAGGTTGAGCTTGATTGCCCATTACATCACTTCATTAATTCATTTAGAATAGTGGCAACAATCTATCCTAGAAGTCTATGGTGCAACCATACAATAGCATGTCATGATTGCCAAGAAAAATATGATGTGATGTAATCATTGTTCTCAAATCTCAAGTGAGAATAGATGAACTTGTTTGGATAAATATGTTGGAAAATGCTATCATTTGCATTCAGATCTAAAACATCTCTGGTGCATATGTTGGCGAAAGGAATTCTCGCAAAGGGACCTAGGCATATGCTAAATAAATATGAGGTAAATCCAACTATTGTGGCAAGGCTTTAGAGGTTGACATGATTGCTGATGGGCATCAGCACCGGAAGACGGTGATGGTCGTGGCATCGAAGACCTGCAAAAAAAAGCTCACATATCGAGGATTCTTCAGAGGGATCCTTCGATGCTTAAGTTATCCGGAGCTTTAAGCATAGTGGAGAAAAGAGAGAAGAATGAGTTGAGTAACAAGGGGTTGCGTATACTTTTCGTTTCTTTTCGGGGATCCCCTTATTTACCATTTTATATAGGAGGTCGTCGAAGTTTGTTGTATCTTTAGCTTATAGGCTGTCAAGGTAGGTGAGATGATTTCTTGGTCGTGGACATCTGCCAGACGAGCGCCTGCCAAATTTGTTAGTCATGGATATTTGCCGAGTGGGCACCTATCAGATTTGTTAGTCGTGAACATCTGCTAGCCCACGCCTTTGTGGATTGCCAGAACATTCAGCGGTGACTCACGTGGCCAAAGAAACAGGGCCAAGATTGGGGTTTAGCTAAGGAATTATCACAATCGTATCCACTACGTGATCTCCGTATGTCATCGATGTGGTCCTGACTCGACCCGGAGGTCGGTCTGAATCTATCTCGGAGGTCAAAGGGTTGCCTTATTGAGCTGGTCTCGAATTCTGTTGTAGGGATTTGCTTGTATCGCTGGTAGAGTGGTGACAACGGGATCGATGAATGATCGTCCACTAGATTAGTAGATGCCCGATCAAGGGATTGGGCTAGAGCTGAGGGCAGACCCTGGTCTCCACTTGTGAAGTGGCTATTTGTCTGGCGTAGTCGTTACTGTCGGGCGCATCTTGGAGTGTGGGCCTCGAGGATCATGATTTAGGTGGGTCACCACCACAACAAATACCTGCCACTTTCAAGTCCAAGTCATTAGGCTTGGGTGGAGGAAATAGTGCCTTTGCCGAAGGATCCTCAAGCCTTGGCTGATCAGGCAATCGCAAGCCCTTGGTCCTCGAATGCACAGTCGCATTGTTTCTGGCTTTGATGGAATGTGCTACCTCAATGATTTCACCTTGATCATTATGGAGGATTTGAGGAATCGCGGATTCATGGGGCATTAGTGAGGACAAGTGGCTTGAGGAGGATCATCATTTCATCCCAAAAGGTGTCGCTTGGTGGTTGCATCCTTTTTAATCACGTGGCACCATTTGTCGAGAGGTGATTGGACTTGGAGGCCTCGTGCAGATCATCCCATATGACTGAATCTGAGCGACGATATGTCAGGGAGTAGTAGGCCTTGTTCGTCCTGATCCCTACAATGTGGCTAGAGTCTGATTGCAGTGGGGGCCATTCGGATTGCGGGTGTGGAGCATAAGAGGGGCCTCCTTTCACCACGATTGCTTTCCATTCATGCTTGCCTTCCTCCTACATTTGCTTGCAAGACTTGTGGGAGTCCCAGCAACTGATTGCATCTCCCTTTCCAGCTTCAGTAGGTGTCATCCTTGTTGGGGAGGCGTCACTATTGTCAGATGATTGGGTGGAGACTAAGGCCATTCAATTATTGTTTGGAGATCTCCTAAGGGTAAGTTTTTTGAGTCAACTCTCCTCTTGGTCTCTGGGTGCCCTGACCTTTGCCCTTCCTTGCAGCTGGTACATGACATAGCTCATTTCTTTGAGGTATTTGTCAGTCTTAACCTGGTAAGGAATAAGCTCAAGAGTGACCTACGGGCGGGGATGAAGGATGCCACCTGGACTCGATCCGAGTTCTCAGCTTCACAGGAGCGGGCCACCAAGCTCGAGGGTTCCCTTGCTCTCGAGCGCGGTCTTGCGAAGATACGCTAGCGGAGGATCACCAAGCTTGAGATAGAGCTCCAGGTGAATAGGCAGTGCTGAAGGAGGCCGAAGAGAATTTGTAGTCGACAGTCGAGGTGGTGGTGGACAAGGCATCAGTGGTTATCGACATGGGAGTGAAGGCCATCGAGGAGTTCAAGACGTCTAACGAGTTTGGGTTCGAGATCATTGAAGGTTCCTCAGCAGCTTATGGGTTTGGCTTCGATGTCTACAAGGCACAAGTGGTACACTTCTTCCTGAAGGTCAACATCAGCTGGCTTGATCCTTATTCGAGGATCGGAGGGGTGTTAGATATATGTGCCCTAGAAGCCAGAATTGGCTGACACTTGCAATACACTTCTAGGGGCAAAATTGTAATTTTGACTATAATTAATAAAATGGGTTATTTTTTATCACACCAGTGTATTTAGTGTCTGTGATACATCCTTTGAGTTAATGGTAATGATAATTCATATTTTCAAGAGTTGAAAATTTAAGACATGAATAATCATTATTAACTCATAAACAGCTTCCGACCATAGGATCATCATGAGGATGGTGATTGATCCGAAAGGTTGGTGTACGATCGCTTCTCTTTAGTAGATGAGTCTTGAGTCTACGGTGTGGAGACACCAGAGCGAAAGTACAGGTACTCGTTAGAGAACGAGGGCACTGAGCGTGACCACCTCGAGTAGTCATTAGGAAGTCTACCTTCTCGTCAATGACTGACTCGATGCTGCAGTAGTGTGTCTGGTTCTTTGACCTGAGATGCATCGGCAGTTCACCTTGAGGGTGTTATAGTTTGACTACACCATTACTCGGTCTCCTAGCCATATGGAACCCTGAGGTGTATGTTGGCTATAGCATGTTCATTGTAGGAACTGGATTGCATCAAGATGGGATCTATCTACCTCGGTGGTAGAGGAGCAGCCCTATGATAATCATGAGAATCAAGTCCTGAAGCCCATGGCCATGGCAGAGTGAAATAATAGAAAGAGTTTCTATTTAGATTTTCACATTGGACTCGAATCGAATGATTACATCATATGACAGAGACTAGGGTTTGACGAGTTTACCTTAACCCTAATCTGATCGGGGCTCAAGATAGAAGAACTTAATCACACAGGTAGCTGCACCAAGAGGTTCGCATTCAGCTCTGATGGGTTGCCACCATATACTGCTAGGTGTCACTGGTGGATTTTGGGAGCAATTAGAATGATTTAGATGATCGATCATTCTAGCTGTTCGAATCAGAAGAGTTCTGATCCATCGAAAGGAGTTTCGATGATGTCTATGATAGAGATCATGACATATCCCATTACCATACAGAACTGAACCTAACTGGGTCACACAAACAAGGGTTTGAATCTGGTGATCATCAATTGAACTGATCTAGTTCAATTGATCTGAATGAGATTCAATTAGGTTCAAGGAAATCGTGCTAGCACTCGATTGAACCTAACGTTCTTCTTTTACTATCATAAATAAGTTGTCCTGACTGAGCCAAAGGAGTTTGTGCTCAATCAGAGGCCTTCATATGGTCTGACTGGAGGTTGTCCAAGTTAGAGAAGGTTGTCTTATTTTATAAGACATTGACCTGCCATTTTTGGTCACCTGCCATTTCTTGGTCCTTTGACTTTGGTCAAAAGTCTGACCTTTGACTGGTCAAATGTTGACCATTAGACACTTTGACTTTTGTCCACATGTCATGCACCTATTGGAGAGCTGGTGGGGGCCTGTCCCCCTGCCAGAACCTGGCAAGGAGGAGGGCGCACGCCACCCTAGGCGTGAGCCCAAGTTGGAGGCGCCTAGGAGTCCTTGTTGGACAAGGACTCCACCTCCCTTTTGGATTCCAATCAGAGTTCTACTAAGAATCCAGTTTGACTGGTCTTAGGCACCCTCTAAGGAGGAATCCAGGGGTCTCTATTCCAACCAATCAGATTTAGATCTGATTTCACAAAGGGTTGTGATTGGTTGAGAGGAAGAGGAGTTGGATCACGCAAGAGGTCTATAAATAAGACCCTGCGCCCAACTCAGATTCTAATGAATGCAATTAGAATAGAGATTTCCCACGCCCCAAGGCTGCCTCTCCCCTCTTCCTCCATGCCTAAACTTCTCCTCCTTCTCCTCTCCACGTCCAAAAGAGTTTTGGACTTAGGTTGGTGCGATTCCAGATCAAAAGAAAGGCGATCAAAAGCAAGAAGGCTGCACTGCTGCAAAGGACGACTGCTGATCTTCAAAAGAGTTTTGAAGATCCTCCAGATCAGATCCAGATCTGATTTTTGGAGGTGTGATAGAGAAGAAGAGGATCTCCAGATCCAACCCGAGTGGATACCGGTAGAGGCCAGGCGCTTGCGTGGCTAGATCCAGAACCTTCCGCTGCAATCAGGATCATCTACAGGGTAATAGGATTACCCAAATCAGGTAAATTAAATTTGATTTAATTTATCTTATTTTATTTTATTTATTAAAATAATAAGAATCAGATCTGAAACATATCAAGATCTGATTGGATCAAGAGAAAAAATTTTTGAAATATATCTCTTGATCTGATCAGATCTGGACGAACCTGGACCGGGAAATCAGGATTTCCCTTCAACTGGTATCAGAGCCATGGTTCTAAATTGTTTAGATCTGATTTTAATTTTATTTTAATTAGAAAATAAAGTGATTTCAGATGTCACATGAGATGTGATCAGATCTGAAATCAGAAAAATTAAAATTAAATGATTTGGATCTAAGATTAAGAAGATATGCATGACTAGTTCTAGAATAGAATAGTTCTATAGAATAGTTTTGCATGTCTTTGATTTAATCTGATTAAATCATATTTTAGATCTTCTTATTTACTATTTTCTGATATTATAAGTGTTATAATAACATCTGATAAACAGCAAATAAAAATTATTTAATTTTAAATATCATATGAGATATGATAGATGCATGACTAGACTAGTTGTAGAATAGTTCTACATAATTGTCTAGATTAGAATTTATTTTGATTAGATCAATTTAAATCTAATTTTTTAGATTATTATGAGATAATTTAGATCTGAAAATATGCATGATTTGATACATGAGATGTATGCAAAATATGCCATGATTAGATCTAAATTTGTATATGAGATATATGATATAGATCTGATAACTGTTTTGTAGTATTTACATGTTCCTGATTAAGGCGTTCCTCTTGGCCGTCCGGTCATAAGAACGAAGAAGGGTTTAAAGGCCCTCTCTTCCCATTCGATGGGGTGTTCTTATGATGTGTAGGGGTGCTGCGTGTTCGTCCTTAATCAGAAACCCAAAACTTACTTTCTGCAAAACCCTAGATCCTGAAACCCTAGGATTTATTGTGCATATTTTGTTTATGAACCCAACTTAATTAAGAATTAAGTTTATGGAATATTAATTAGGTCTAAAATTGAGAATTTCAGATCTAAGACATATTCATAATACTGGGTTCGGGCTTGGGTAGCTCAATTAGGTCTAAGCGGTTGATCAAACCGAATCAAGAGTTGGTTAGATGGGATCAACAATGCTTAAATTGACCAGCCTAATAGGATTAAGTCTGGGTCAAGATCGAGTCACGATCAAGCAAGACCTAATTAGGCTCAGAGGTTAGAGTCTGGATTGTAGGCTAACCCAATTGGTTCTGACTCAACAATTTGGTGTCTAAGGTAAGTTTGGCACAGACGACCGACTGGTTTTTAATTGGAAGCTACTCGACCTGAATGCGCATTCTTGTGCGAGTTAATGGCATATTCCTTCCACCGGTCTCACTTACCTGGCCATATCTGTTGACACAGTTCTGATCTGAGGTGGTCAATAATCCGAGCTAACCCATGCCACTAGGTTAGTCATAATTGTTATGACTAAGCCAAGTCTAGTTTAATGAGACCTGAATCAATTCTCCCTAAGAAAAGATTAAGTCTGAGGTCTTCCACCATTGTAGATGTGCGGGCCCTTCCCGGGGTTGATTGTTCTCGGCTGGATACAGTGGCTCAGTTGCACCGGGAAGATGCAACCATGTCTATTAGGCATTGGATGCTATGGGCTGGAGGATGAGTTGGGCTCAATATTTCGGATACGGTGAGAGACCCAATTAGGAACCCAGTCTATGCAAATGGTGGGTCTGACTTAACTAAGGAGTGGATCAATATTTCGGATACGGTGAGATTCATGAATTAGAGACCAAGTTTGGGTGCACCATGATTAGAGAATCATTGAACAAGAGTTGTTCACTCATTGGCTAACCCATCACCAATAACTGTTAGGTGAGGTGATGAGTCAGTTGGTGAGACCGCACCACCCACTAGAAATCATCAATCGTGGAGATTTTCGCATCTCTACAGAGGGAGTGTAGGGATCCGAGAAAATAGTGGGAGCTAATTTGTTTAAAAATAAAATCCCTAAACAAATTGGTCAAGTCAAAATTACAGTATCTAACTAGAATCTTTGACTCTCTACAGGAAAATGTCTGCGTCCAACCCACTGGCACGTATCCTAGACACACATAGACTGACTGGACCCAATTATAAAGATTGGCTCAGGAACTACAAAATTATTTTGGGTTCAGAGAAGTTAACACATGTTTTGGACCAGGACCCTCCCACCTTACCAGCTCGTCCATCCACTGTTGAACAGAGAGCGTCTCTGGAAAAATGGATTGACGAAGACAATAAGGCCAGATACTACATGTTGGGCTCGATGTCTGATGAGCTCCAGCGCCAACATGAAGATATCGGGACTGCTCGCCAAATGTTGGCTCACCTGCAGGAGATGTTTGGTGAACAGAGTCGCGCAGCCAAATATCAAGTCACAAAATGACTTTTTAAGGCTAAGATGCGTGATGGGCAGTCAGTCCAAGATCACTGTCTGACAATGATCAAGGACATGGAAGAGCTTGAGAAGCTCGGTGTGAAGTTGGACTTGGATCTGCAGAACGATATTATTCTGCAATCCTTGACTGATGCATATGGGCAATTCATCATGAATTACCACATGCATAAACTTCAAAATTCCTTGGCCGAGTTGATGAATATGCTGGTTACCGCTGAGCTTTCTATGAAAGGTTCTAAAGGCTCAGTTCTTGCTATGGAACGGACTTCTTCCAAAAGAAAGTCTTATGGAAAGAAAAAGAAGTCTGTGAAAAAAAAAGGTGGAAGGATCAAAGAAGAAGAAGGCAGAACCGAAGAAGAAGGTCGATGGCAAAGGAAAGTGTTTCCATTGCAACAGCGACGGCCATTGGAAGCGGAACTGCCCTACTTACCTGGCCACCCTGAAGAACAAGAAGGAAGGTCCTTCTGGAGGTATGCTCGTTATTGAGTCTAACCTTACGGTTTCTTCTGCATCCAGTTGGGTGCTTGACTCTGGTTCTAGTGCTCATCTGTGCACTTCTATGCAGGGTCTTGAGGATAGCAGGAGGCTGAGGGATGGAGACATGATCCTACGCATCGGTAATGGAGCAAGAGTTGCTGCAGTAGCCGTGGGAACATACCCTCTTCGATTACCATCTGGTTTAGACTTAGTTTTAAAAGACTGTTATTATGTGCCTGCAGCTAGCAGGAATTTGATTTCTGTTTCATGCTTAGCACAAGAAGGTTATGTGATCACCTTCTTTAAGGACCATTGTAACATTCTTTATGAAAGAAATAAAATTGCAAATGGTTTCCTTGTTAATGGTCTTTATCAGTTGCATATTGATGTACCTATTTTAACTATCGAGCAAAACGTGAATGCCAAACGACCTAGGGATAGTCCAAACGACGACAGATATCTATGGCACCTGAGATTAGGTCATATAGCAGAAGATAGGATTAACAAATTGGAGAAAAATGGGCTATTGAGTCCATTGACTTTTGAGTCATATCCAACTTGTGAATCTTGTCTTCAAGGCAAAATGACTAAACTCCCTTTTGTTGGACATGGGGAGAGGGCCACAGATCTCCTTGCCCTAGTACATACTGATGTGTGCGGCCCATTTCGATGTGCCGGCTAGAGGCAATTTTGTCTACTTCATTACCTTTACCGATGATCTGTCTAGGTATGGGTATGTGTATCTTATGAGACATAAGTCTGAAGCTTTTGAAAAGTTCAAAGAATTCAGACATGAAGTAGAAAAACAAACTGGAAAACCCATTAAGGTTCTTCGATCAGATCGAGGAGGTGAATACCTTAGCCGGGAATTCCTAGACTATCTTAAGGAAAATGGCATAGTCTCTCAATGGACTCCACCAGGAACACCTCAACTCAACGGGGTTTCAGAATGGAGAAATCGGACTCTATTGGATATGGTTCGATCCATGATGAGCTTCACAGACCTCCCTGATTTTCTTTGGGGACATTCATTATTAACTTCAATTTATCTACTGAATAGGGTTCCCTCTAAAACCGTTCCTACCACACCGTATGAGATATGGCACGGTAAGAAACCAAGTCTGAGTCATCTCAGAATTTGGGGTTGTCCGGCTCATGTCAAAAGACAACAAGCGGACAAGTTAGAGTTTAGGTCCTTTCAGAGCTCGATTCATAGGATATCCTAAAGAGTCATTAGGATACTATTTCTACATTCCAGAAGACCACAATGTGATTGTGAGTCGACATGCCATATTTCTTGAAAAATAGTTTATTCAAGATAGCGGCATTGGAAAGCAGATTAAGCTTGATGAGAAAGTCTCACAAGAAACGAGCTAAGGACCAAGTGGAACCAAATCAGGTTGAGCCAATAAGAACACTACCTCCTCCACCTCGTAGATCGGAAAGAGTTTCCCGTCCCCCTGAAAGATACTTAGGTATTATTTCAGAGGACGTAGAGGAAATGTTCCTCATAGGTAATGGTGCTCATGGTGATGATCCCAAAACCTACAACGAGGCGATATCAGATATCGACTCCGAGAAATGGCTTGAGGCAATGAAGTCAGAGATTGACTCGATGCACTCAAACCAAGTCTGGACCTTGGTAGATCCACCAGAAGGTATAGTACCTATTGGGTGTAAATGGATCTTCAAGAGAAAGATTGGTGCAGATGGGAATGTGGAGACATTCAAGGCTAGACTGGTGGCAAAAGGTTATAGTCAACGTGAAGGCATTGACTATCAGGATACCTTTTCCCCGGTAGCTATGCTAAAATCCATCCGCACATTGCTTGCCGTTGCAGCCTATTTCGATTATGAAATATGGCAAATGGACGTGAAAACGGCATTCCTAAATGGATATCTTGAGGAAGATATCTATATGGAACAGCCGCTAGGTTTCACATCCAGTGATACTGATCACAAGGTTTGCAAGCTGCAAAGGTCCATATATGGACTTAAGCAAGCATCTCGGAGCTGGAACACTCGTTTCAATGATGTGATCAAAAGTTTGGTTTCATCAAAAATGAAGAGGAAACCATGTGTTTTCAAAAAGGGTCAGTGGGAGCGCTGTTGTCTTCCTCGTATTGTACGTGGATGACATCCTCCTTATTGGGAATGATATTCCCATGTTGACATCAGTCAAGATGTGGTTGTCCAAGGAATTCTCCATGAAAGACCTAGGTGAAGCATCCTTTATTCTAGGAATTAAGGTCTATAGGGATAGACCGAATAGGATGCTAGGACTTTCACAGAAGATGTACATAGAGAAAGTACTAAAGAGGTTTAGTATGGAAAACTCTAAGAGGGGATTAATACCCTTCAGACATGGTATTCATCTTTCCAAGAAGATGTGCCCCAGCACACCTGAGGAAATAGAACGCATGAGCAAGATCCCTTATGCTTCTGCAATAGGGAGCCTCATGTATGCCATGCTATGTACACGACCTGATATAGCCCATGCTGTGAGTGTCACAAGCAGATATCAGTCAAATCCAGGTGAAGAACACTGGACTTCTGTGAAATGTATCCTTAAGTACTTGAGAAGAACTAAGGATATGATGTTGGTCTTTGGTAATGGAGAACTCCAAGTTCAAGGATACACAGACTCGGACTTCATGTCTGATATAGATGATCGAAAGTCGACATCTGGAAGTCTGTTTGTGTGCAATGGTGGAGCTGTCAGCTGAAAGAGTTTCAAGCAAACTGTGATAGCAGATTCCACCATGAAGCAGAATATATAGCTGCATCAGAGGCTGCAAAGAAAGCGTTCTGGTACAAGAAGTTTGCTACAGAAATTGGAGTAATGCCATCAGATGCCATTCCTCTTTACTGCGACAACAATGGCGCCATAGCCCTTGCTAAGGAGTCGAGGTCTCACCAGAAGTCTAAGCACATTGAGCGGCGATATCATCTCATCCGCGATTACCTTGAGAAAGGTTACGTTGAGGTCAAGAGAGTCAACTCCGCAGATAATGTGGCAGACCCACTTACAAAGCCATTGGGACAACAGAAGATCGAAGCCCACCTTGAGAAGATGGGACTTAGACTTGTAGCCAATTGGCTTTAGGATAAGTGGGAGATTGTTAGATATATGTGCCCTAGAAGCCAGAATTGGCTGACACTTGTAATACACTTCTAGGGGCAAAATTATAATTTTGACTATAATTAATAAAATGGGTTATTTTCTATCACACCTGTGTATTTAGTGTCTGTGATACATCCTTTGAGTTAATGGTAATGATAATTCATATTTTCAAGAGTTGAAAATTTAAGACATGAATAATCATTATTAACTCATAAACAGCTCCCGACCATAGGATCATCACGAGGATGGTGATTGATCCGGAAGGTTGGTGTACGATCGCTTCTCTTTAGTAGATGAGTCTTGAGTCTACGGTGTGGAGACACCGGAGCGAAAGTACAGGTACTCGTTAGAGAACGAGGGCACTGAGCGTGACCACCTCGAGTAGTCATTAGGAAGTCTACCTTCTCGTCAATGACTGACTCGATGCTGCAGTAGTGTGTCTGGTTCTTTGACCTGAGATGCATCGGCAGTTCACCTTGAGGGTGTTATAGTTTGACTACACCATTACTCGGTCTCCTAGCCATATGGAACCCTGAGGTGTATGTTGGCTATAGCATGTTCATTGTAGGAACTGGATTGCATCAAGATGGAATCTATCTACCTCGGTGGTAGAGGAGCAGCCCTATGATAATCATGAGAATCAAGTCCTGAAGCCCATGGCCATGGCAGAGTGAAATAATAGAAAGAGTTTCTATTTAGATTTTCACATTGGACTCGAATCGAATGATTATATCATATGACAGAGACTAGGGTTTGACGAGTTTACCTTAACCCTAATCTGATCGGGGCTCAAGATAGAAGAACTTAATCACATAGGTAGCTGCACCAAGAGGTTCGCATTCAGCTCTGATGGGTTGCCACCATATACTGCTAGGTGTCACTGGTGGATTTTGGGAGCAATTAGAATGATTTAGATGATCGATCATTCTAGCTGTTCGAATCAGAAGAGTTCTGATCCATCGAAAGGAGTTTCGATGATGTCTATGATAGAGATCATGACATATCCCATTACCATACAGAACTGAACCTAACTGGGTCACACAAACAAGGGTTTGAATCTGGTGATCATCAATTGAACTGATCTAGTTCAATTGATCTGAATGAGATTCAATTAGGTTCAAGGAAAATCGTGCTAGCACTCGATTGAACCTAACGTTCTTCTTTTACTATCACAAATAAGTTGTCCTGACTGAGCCAAAGGAGTTTGTGCTCAATCAGAGGCCTTCATATGGTCTAACTGGAGGTTGTCCAAGTTAGAGAAGGTTGTCTTATTTTATAAGACATGACCTGCCATTTTTGGTCACCTGCCATTTTTGGTCCTTTGACTTTGGTCAAAAGTTGACCTTTGACTGGTCAAATGTTGACCATAGACACTTTGACTTTTGTCCACGTGTCATGCACCTATTGGAAAACTGGTGGGGGCCTGTCCCCCTGCCAGAACCTAGCAAGGAGGAGGGCGCACGCCACCCTAGGCGTGTGCCCAAGTTGGAGGCACCCTGGAGTCCTTGTTGGACAAGGACTCCACCTTCCTTTTGGATTCCAATCAGAGTTCTACTAAGAATCCAGTTTGACTGGTCTTAGGCACCCTCTAAGGAGGAATCCAGGGGACTCTATTCCAACCAATCAGATTTAGATCTGATTTCACAAAGGGTTGTGATTGATTGAGAGGAAGAGGAGTTTGATCATGCTTAGTCTATAAATAAGACCCTGCGCCCAACTCAGATTCATATATGAATGCAATTAGAATAAAGATTTCCCACGTCCCAAGGCTGCCTCTCCCCTCTTCCTCCATGCCTAAACTTCTCCTCCTTATCCTCTCCATGTCCAAAAGAGTTTTGGACTTAGGTTGGTGCGTTCCAGATCAAAAGAAAGGCGATCAAAAGAAGAAGGCTGCACTGCTGCAAAGGACGACTGCTGATTTTCAAAAGGAGTTTTGAAGATCCTCCAGATCAGATTCAGATCTAATTTTTGGAATGTGATAGAGAAGAAGAGGATCTCCAGATCCAACCCGAGTGGATACCGGTAGAGGCCAGGCGCTTGCGTGGCTAAGATCCAGAACCTTCCGCTGCAATCAGGATCATCTGCAGGGTAATAGGATTACCCAAATCAGGTAAATTAAATTTGATTTAATTTATCTTATTTTATTTTATTTATTAAAATAATAAGAATCAGATCTGAAACATATCAAGATCTGATTGGGATCAAGAGAAAAAATTTTGAAATATATCTCTTGATCTGATCAGATCTGGATGAACCTGGACCGAGAAATCAGGATTTTCCTTCAAGGGGATGATCAGCCATGTGCGAAGGTGCCTTTAGAGCCCATGCCACCCGTCATCGACTTGGTAGTCGGTGAGTTGGCTGATACCACCGCTCCAACCCTTGACTTGATCATCGATGTGGAAGTTAAGGGGCTTTCCGATGACTTCTAGATTATATACTCTATTGTTTCTACGTTTGGCACTTTTGTAATCGAAAGTCAATAATGCAATGAAGGTTTTATGCACCTTCTTCTATTGTTTCTTATCTGAATGTCTTAGTTGTGACTGGTGTCTTTGCTGAGTTGTGGTCCTTTGGAATGTCTGGGTCATCCTTCTTCCAAGGACATGATGTTCTAATATGGATTTTTGGGTGTCCAACTATCAGGCATGGTTAATTGAACTGATTCATTGGATTTGTCCTCGGTCGTACGTCAAGGATGTAATCCTAGAACTCTGGTTGCAATTGGGGTATGGTCCACCATTGGAGCTGCATTGGGAGGAGACCGATGACAGCCAACCGAAGAGTGCATTGGGCGTGGCACTCAAGACATACTAGAAAGGTGATCTTCTTGGGTATTCATGCCGTGTTGCATCGTTTCATGATTTAGGTCACTTTTATTAGGAGCAGAGCCCGAAAAGCCACAGAATGAATCTTCCAAGGAAATAAATATGGGAGTTAACCACAATCTTGCATGGGCTCGCCACATGGTAGTCGAAAATAGGTTCCAAAGGTGGACATTGTTTTAAGGTTGGCTCGATTTGGCGGATGAGTCCCATGGAATGTTTATAAATAGGTCATCTTAGGAGAAGATTCTATCATCAGCGCGAGCCATATCTCCCCACCAACCGACAACCATGAAGCCTTCTCCAAAGATCGTGAAGCACATCGTGAAGGAGAAGGTGGATGCCACTAGCAGGGAGTTGAAGTTTGCCAAGGCCTGCTACCAAAGTCGTCCCTTCGCATGTCGGAGCCTCCCCGAACATCGCCACCTCAAGCAGGTTGGTGTCCGATGGCTCTTACCGGCCATGATCTTACTCCACCCCTTCTTGTAGATGGTGGGGGATCTTCCATATGGATTCCCACTAAAGTTCAACAATGCTGCATTGAGGACTTTAAATCCTCGCCAGCATTCAAGAAAGAGGTCATCGACACAATGGCTTCCGCTTACGTTTAGGGCTTCAAGGATTGCAAGGCTCATTTGGGACGTTGGATGCCATAGCTGGATCTTCACCACCTTCTAAAGAAAATTGAGCAGGATTTTTAGCATGCATTTTCAAAATATTTTTGAAATAAAGTAGTAAAAACTAAAATTAATCAAATATTAATCTACTGCATGCATTGATCTAATCAATTTAAATCCTACTCAAAAATTAGACATGCTAATATATAATTTAAAATTTAAATATGATCGATCAGCAAATCTAATCTACTGATCGATATGAGTTCAGAACTCAATACCTATGCGCGGATAGCTGATCTCCATAATCTGAATCCACCGAAATAAGTCTTCAGTGTCGCGCTGTAGTCGCACGCTTATTCGACCTCTACGGTTGGTCCACACGAAGCTCCTGATCCCGACCAGCTCCATCGGAGTGCTAGCTCCTCGTCGGAATTTTTGACAACTGATCGCGATCAATCCAATCGATCGTCTTCTTTTTTATTTTTTGGATGCTCCAAAAAATTAGAACATGGAGTATGGAGGATGATGAGTCGGTGTCTAAAGTTTGGTGGTGATCCGATGCTCACAGCACCCGATCTCTCCACCCAAACCTAGGGTCCCAGTCCTAGGATTTTGCACTCACCGAAAAACCTTAATATGTCGGAAACCCTCTCACGCCCTCTCTCTTTGGAGTTTTTTCGCGAAACAAATTTTCACGGGAAGAAGAACACTTCCTCTACTATACACCCACTTAGATCCTCTCAAGATGGATGACATAAGGGGAAAAAAAATTGAGAAGAAGTGTGTGAGAAAAGTTGGCACTGGAACTATAGTTGACCCTTCCACGCACAGGACAATTCCCCCTTCTCTGATTTTCTCTCTCTCAGAAATCCATCTACGTAGCCACCCTCCTCTCACATGCATGCACAAAAAAATATCCTTTAAAAGTTGCATGCAACCCATGGAAAGCCATGTGAGATTGGATAAGAAGAGGGAGTTTAAGTGGTTTCAACCACTTGCTTGAATTCAAAATTCAAGCAAGTGCTTATCCCATTCCCAACGCCCACCCTAGGAGTTTTATGCATAGAAGGACTCTCCTTCTGCGCATCCACTCTCTAAAATTGCACAAAAATTTACATGAAAATATTTGGTGGGCATGGGAATCAGATAAGGATAAGGATGGGTTCAAACCACTCAACCAATTAAGTTGAATTCAAAATTCAACTAACTTTGAACCAGTTCAACCCTTGGACCAAGTCAAAAGCAGATAAGAGAGGGGGTGCAGAAACCTTCTGAGTGTAAGAAAAGTTGTGTACAAAAATTTTGGGACGTGGAACAAGAGTGAAAAAGTCAAAGATGGTGGGCGCATGGGAGAGTTTGAATTCAAACTTTATTTGACTTGATCCTAATTGATTTCAACCAAACCAATTTAACCAGACCATATTAGACTAGGTCAAATCTAATCATATTAGGTTTAACCCAAACTAATTAAATTAAAAATTAATTAGATTCAGATTCTGATCAAATTAGGATCGAAACTCTCAAAGCGATGAGGTCATCTTATGATCTGATCGGATCAAACCTAATTGAATCAAATTTAATTGGACTGGATCGAATTCTCATCGCTTAATCCAATTGAGCTAATTAGCAATTAAATTGCTAATTAATCCTCCAAAAATATTAGAGTTTCAATCGGGTGGGTGTCCGAGCACAGAGTTCCATCAACATGAAACTCTTGAAGAGTCCCAAACCAATGGAACTCTTGAACCCAGTATCCCAAATGAATGAAACTCACGATTACAGAGTCTCAGATCAGTGAAACTCTTGATTAGAGAGTTTCAGATAAGTAGAACTCTGAGTTTCAATCTAATGGGACCCACAAAGGTAGAGTCCCAGTCTAGTAAAACTTCTGATCATAGAGTTTCAGTCCAGTAAAACTATTGATCAGAAAGTTTCAAATAAGTAGAACTCTAAGTTCTAGTTTAGTGAAATCCATAAAGATAGAGTTTCAGCCTAGTGGGACTCCTGATCATAGAGTCTCAGTCTAGTAAAACTTTTGACCATAGTATCCTAGGTCATTAGGACTCATGATCAACCATCAGATTAGGTTGGAACTCCTTATGTGTGTGATCTCATAGGTTCGAATCCTAAGTCGGTAGCATAGAAATTAATTTTTTGTATCAATTGATGTGATCATCTAGCAATAGTATCTGATGTTCGGATAGGTTGAAAAGTCATAACGCAACAATGACGAACCTATGGAATATGATTACCGTATAATTCATTTCCTTGAACTTGATGCTCAAAAGGATGATCTAGGATTTACTATCAATCCTAAAATTCATACATAGTGTATTTCAAAACTCAGTGTCTATCACATAGACCACTCCTGCTGAGGGTTTGCTAAATTAAAATACAGTGATGCACTTGCTCCAATACTTTGAGGGATCAATCCCATCTTGACACATACATCGATTTTATAAGTACTTGACTGCACCCAATAGCCTTCCATTACTGAATTAAAAATTCAGATAGTTCGATACCTAAGTACAGTGAGTTGCTTGCAAGTCACCATGGTGGTCTCAGGTCTAAAGGACACTTATACCCATATCTTTCGTGAGCAACTCTTGATAGTAGAGAGCTCCACATTTGGATCATGTTCAGTCAAATATACCCCTATACTTCACCTGCATGCCATAACAGTATCTTCATACTTCGTGGTTAAGAGGATAATCAATACTTATAGCATACAACGACCTACACTCGATATGTTGTCATCCTGAGTAATAGTGTATCATTTGATTATGAACTAATTTAAGAACTAAATGATAAAATCTTCTTTGTCGAGTCTAAATATTCCTAAGAACTTCACATAGAAGACTTCATTATAGAAAGATGCATAAAATGATGAAAAAGCTAAAATAATAATTTTATTTATTAATAAATTAAATATAATTATATTTAGCTCAACCATCTATAACCTAGATGATTAACTTTAGAATATAATTTTCAATAACTTTCACTTAGACTAAAGCCACTCAGAATAGTATCGAATATTCATTTTCCATTTGTGATTATTGAACTCTTTGATTTCTAGAGCTTTAATAAAGGGATCGACCACGTTCTTCTTTACGTCGATCTTTTGAAGCTCGACATCACCTCGCTCCATGATTTCTCATACAAGATGATAGCGATGTAGAATATATTTGGTACGCTGATGTGCCTTTAGATCCTTCGCTTAAGCTATGGCTCCAGTACTGTCATAGTATAGTAGAATCAGATCATCCAAGAAGGATGCCACTCCCAGCTCATCGATGAACTTCCATAACTACATAACTTTCTTTGCAGCATCAGATGCCGTGACATACTCCATCTCGCACATAGAATCGGCTATAGTGTGCTGCTTGAAACTTTTTAGCAAATCGCTCCATCATTTAAGATAAACATAAAATCTGACACATTTTTACTATCATCATGATCTGACTGAAAATTGGAATTAGTATATCCCATAAGTTTCAAGTCAAAATCTCCATAGATGAGCCACTATTTCTTGGTATTTCTCAAATACTTCAGAATTATCTTCACAATCTTCTAGTGATTTTCAACTGGATCAGACTGATATCTACTCACTACCCCTAGTGAGTATGCCACGTCTGGTCTCGTACACATCATGGCATATATAATAGAATCTACTATCGAAGCATATGATATTCTACTCATACGCTCTCTCTCTTGAGGAGTTGTCGGACAATCCCTCTTCGAGAGAAAAATTTTATGGTCTACCAAAAGATAGCCCTTCTTAGAATTCTTCATGCTGAACCTCTTCAACACGGTATCGATGTACATAGACTGAAATAATCCAAGCAATCTTTTAGATCTATCCCTATAGATCCTCATCCCTAGGATGTAGGAAGTTTCTCTCAAGTTCTTTATGAAGAATTGAGACGACAACCAAATTTTTATTCCTTGTAATGCAGTGATAAGTACCATAAATTTATCTATAAAAGCATCAATTTATCAATTAATTTATGCTTATTTTTAAAAATTAATAATTAATTGATACATATTTTTAAGAAATTCATATTTTTTATAATTAAAATAATTATTAAAAAATAATAAAAATAAAAAATAAAAAATAAAATTTTATTATCAATGGAAAGAGCTCATTTTTTTTGATCATAATAAAATAAGTTTGAAGCAAAATCGAGCTAAAACGAAAAAGATATGAATTTCTAAAGAAATAAAATAAATAAAAATTAAATAAAAAAAAAAAATGGCTCAGCCGGCTCTGTAAGCCAAGCCATCAAGCCAAACCAAACCGTCAAAGCCGACTCAGCCATAGAAGCCATCAATCGATCCACAATCCAGGCGTGGACTGCCAGCTCAGTAGAAACTGACGAATCAAGACGCGACATGTGGCAGACCTAGACCCTTAAAGGGTCCACAGAAATCTATTGTAACTCATAGGGTATTTTAGACTTTTTACTCGGCAACAGGAGGTATCGATTGGTTGCGGTGTATGGTGAAGCCGATCCACGCGGTCTATGAGAATAGTAATTGCGCGATCGGACGACTGTGGTTGATTACGGTCAAGATTGGATGGTGGTAGTTATTTTCGGATTTGATTCGAATTCTATCACCGATCTGACATGATCCAACGGCCAAAAAATCAATCGATGAGGATCCAATGGTCTAAAAAGTTTTTGACTTGATTAAAATATCAGAAGTCGATCCGACGGCTAGATTTCCTCCATCAACATGCGATCGGATGGCCAGAATTTAATCCGACCTGATTTGGACTGATACACATATGATTTTGATGATTTTTAGACCATTGGATTGCTATCAACGACCAGATTTCATCCAGAGCAATAGAATTCATCTAGGACTCTTTTTAATTTGATTTTCACTCAAATTTTTCTATATTTTGACGATCAAAAAGCTCCTTAGTCTCACATTGCCCAGAAGAAAACTCTCCAGCCCTCCTAGCTCTATAAAAAGGACCCTAGGCCTCTAAAAATTGATATCTCAGATTAAGGTGAAGCTTTGGTACAGGATGAAGCCAGACTATGGTTCAATGGCTGCTTCAAAGCAACGGATGCCGAGAAAAAGAGCTAGACTTCTACACCATCTTTCCATCAATGCCAATCCAAGATCAGAGATCAGCCTATTTTATTTTTATTTTTATTTTATGTATTTAAATTATAATTTTTTTAATGCAATATTTATTTTTATGCTCTTTAATTTTATGCTCTTTATTTTTATTATAATTTAATTTTTATATTTTAATTATTATTTTTTATTTTATTGCAAGTAGATGCTAAGATCTAACTAGTAGATCTTAGTACCAAGTTTAAATTCCTGCACCTTTTAATTTTTATTTTTTTTAATTTTTTGACTTCACTTTTGATCCCAAAACTCTTCTCTTTTCTTTTTCTTTTATAAAATCAAAGATTTCAAATTTAAAAGCACTACCTTTCCTGTGGATTCGACCCGACTTACTGCTATCTACGAATTTTTAATTATTTTAAGAAGTCAGATTAAACTAATAAATACGGTACCTTAATGTCAACATCGCATTCCTATCATGCAGGAATATCATTTTCGATCAAGAGAATATCATCAATATACAATACAAGAAATACAATAATAGAATCGTTGGCTCATTTATACACGCAGGGTTCTTCTCCATTCTTAACGAAGTTATACATTCTGATTACTTTATCAAAATGCATGCTCCAACTCCGCAATGCCTGCTTCAATCCATAGAAGGATCTTTGAAGCCTGCACATCTTAGACTCGTTTGTGGATGTAAAACCCTCAGGCTGCATCATATACACTTCTTCATCCAGCTCTCCATTTAGGAAAGCTATTTTCACATTCATTTGCCAGATCTCATAGTCTAGATATGCTGCTATCGCAAGCATGATATGAATATATTTGAGCATTGCCACTGAAAAAAAATCTCATCATAGTCAATATCATAACACTGACGATATCCCTTGGCAACCAGATGGACTTTATAGGTCTCCATCTTTCCATCTGCATCCCATTTTTTTTTGAAAATTTACTTACACCCAATGGATTTTACCCCTTCAGATGGATTAACTAGTGTCCATACACTGTTGACCTTCATGGACTCCATTTTGGATTCCATGGCTTTCAGCCATATATCAGAGTCAGACCTCTGCATGGCATCCATGTAGGTGATTGGATCCTCATCATTCTCATCAAGTTCGATAGGATCACCATTCTGAATCAAAAAATCGTAGTCTCTATCCGATTGATGCAGTACTCTACCAGATCTTCTTGGTGCCATTTCAATAGACTCTGGATTTGATCTTATCAAATCTAATTTTGCAGGTTCACTAGATCGTGTCGGTTCTTCCACCTATCGAATTTCATTAAGTTCAACATTAGAGATAGTTGTTCCTTCACTAAGGAACTTCTTTTCCAAAAAGACTGCTCTATTACTGATGAACACCTTTTGTTGTTCATTAAGGTAGAAGTAATAATCCCTAGTTTTCTTAGGATACCCTACAAACAAGCATTTATTGGACCTAGGTTTAAGCTTTTTTGACTGTAAACGTTTAACATAAGCCGAACATCCTCAAACCCTAAAGTGAGAGAGTGTCGGCTTATACCCAGTCCATATCTCATATGGAGTCTTTGCAATAGACTTGCTTGAAATATTATTCAAAATAAAATAGACAATTTCTAGTGCATAACCCCAAAATAAAATCGACAGACTTGTAAACCCTATCATGGACCGAACCATGTCCAATAGGGTTCAATTCCTCCTTTCAGATACACCATTATGCTATGATGTTCTAGGAGGGGTCCATTGTGAGAGAATTTCATTCTCTTCTAGATATATCAAAAATTCTTTGGAAAGATATTCATCTTTTTGGTCAGATCAAAGAGTTTTAATACTCTTTTCAAATTATTTTTCTATCTTATTTCGATATTGTTTGAACATTTCAAATGAATCGGATTTAGTTTTCATAAGATAGATATACCCATACCTAGATAGGTCATCAGTAAATATAATGAAGTAATAAAATCCATCTCTAGTAATAAAATTCATCAGTATGTACTAGACCTAGAAGCTCAGTGGCTTGCTCAACCTTTCCCATAAAAGATGATTTGATCATCTTACTAAGAAGACAGGACTCATAGGTATTCAATGATTCACAATCATCAATGTCAAGGATATGCTCCTTGACTAATCTATTAATCCTATTCTTATTTATATGACCGAGCTTATAGTGCCAAAGATAAGCATTAGTGATATTATATAGTTTTGGTCATTTATTCGACGTATAAATTATACTAATAGACTGTGATAAAATATAAATACCATTTCTTAATTGTTCTTGCATTATTGTGACATCATTCATAATGATATCGCAATAATATCTCTTTATTGATAAACTATAACCATCTTGGGCCAAAAGTTCAACGGATATTATTTTCATCATAAAAGATGGATAATAGTGATAGTCACTTAACATTACACTATTATTTTTAAAAAATAGTTCAAGAGTTTCCAATGCTAGGACTGAAACTTGACTTTCATCCCCAACATTAAGAAATCTATCATCATTCTCAAATTTTCTATCAATTTGAAGTCCATGCAATGAATTGCATATATGAATCGGACTCCTGGTATCTAATATCCAGGTAGATATATCATATATGGAGAAATTATAAGATGTTATCACATAACAGTCTTGACTAGCAACCACTTGATGATTTCTCCTATTCAGCCTATTTGGATTAAGAGGATAATTTCTCTTTGGATCTGTTTTATTAGGGTCAACACTAGACTCCTCGTTCTTAGATCCTAAATACTTGCCACTGTCCAACAGTGAACAAAGTGGACTAACTCTAGCCATTCTAATTATCTGAAAGAAAAATATGAAACCTTATTAGTACTCGAATTAATTAATCCTAAAGACTTGGACTTTAGTCTAAAGGTTCTTCCACTATTTTTAACTAATTGATAGCCCCTACCTCCAATTCGAGGAATTTACACTAACTCCTTAGTGGGTACTGAAATCTACATAGACTATAGACGGATCCGAGGAAAGCTTTGGGATGCAGGTAGGTTTATAACCAATTATTTTTTTAAATAATTTTTAGTATTTAGATTTTGCTTCAAATGCCAAATCAGTAGGCTATGGCCTCCACGAAAAAGGTTCGGTTAGATCCAACCATTAACATGATTGACTTCGGTGCATCAAATCAATGATAATCAAGCCTGAGAAAAGCTCTGGTTAACTTGATTACTATTAAAAGAGTGCGACCTAATCATCATATAATGGATAGTAATTCTAATGTCCAAATGAACATTAGGTGTAAAGCACATTCAATATTCATCCAAAAAATTGGACTCATTACTATTCATCTTAATAGGAGGCTATGACTCGGTTATCCCTATAATGTTGTCATTTTAAGGATCTAATAATTTAGAGGATTTAATTTACATATGATTTTAGATAGAAAGGATACGGACTAATTTCTCTTACTGACTTCACCAAGTCAATTCTTCCACTGACTTCATCAAATCAATAGATTAGGACTAGGATCAATTTAAGTCTATGGGTACCTAGTTCAGTCATACTGATTGAAATCAGTCAAACTGATTTCTAGTGACATGGATTAGTTCAAATCATCAAGTGATCTAATCAAATCCTAATCGATCATGTCGGTCAAGTAAGTGAGATCAGTGGAAGGGATATGTCATTAACTCATCAAAGATCGAATTAGTGCGAGTAACTCCCAATTAAAAATCATCGATCTAAACTGTTAAACTTTTCTTAGACACCAACTAGTTAATTTGATTTAATCTGATCAACTTAACAATTTTGGGCTAGACTGCTTAGCCATGAATTAAGTCTATCTTGGTCTTATTAAAGATATGGACTCATCCAACTACAACTATTGGAGTTGATTCTAGAGTGTTCTTGACCTAATCTAATTCAACACTTAGTCAGATTTGATCAATTACTCTATATTAATCTATTCTTTAACTAACCTTAGATCTAATCCAATTTATGAACCTAATTCATCTAACCCTTTAACCCATAGTCTTATGATTTTGTCTTAGGATCTTAATTCATAATTCTAGACTCTATGAACAATATTTAATTCTTTTAATTAAGTTTTTGGGTTGATGGATCAGGATTGGATATTTTAAAAACTAGTTTTTAAATTTTAAAAGATTTTTATTTTCTATTTTTCAAATGGGTCGACTCATTTCAAAAATGGGTCGGCTCATTTCTCAAACAGCAACCTATTGCTAGTTTTAAATAAAAAATAAAATATAATAAAATTTAAACTATGAATCAATCTTTTAGATTTAATCTAAAATATATTCATATTTAATTTTTTAATTAAAATAATTTTAATCACTAAAATTTTTTTACTATTCATCTAAATGAATGAGTTCACAGTGGCATCCTTATCACCATAAGAGATCCCCACTGAATGGAAGGACATGGACTTTATACCATACTTGTCCCTTATGATCGGATGGCTTGGTGGCTCATTTATTTTTGATTACTAAGTTATCTGGATTAAGTATATCAAAAATACTAATATTTAATTTTTAATTACATATTAGACATGTCAAGCAACCCATTTGCTCTGATATAATTGAAGAAAATCGAGCAAGATTTTTAGCTTACATTTTTAAAATATTTTTAAAATTAAAGTAGTAAAAATTAAAATTAATCAAATATTAATCTACTATATATATTGATTTAATCAATTTAAATTCTACTCAGGATCTAGACATGCTAATATATAATTTAAAATTTAAATATGATCGATCAGCAAATCTAATCAGTTGATTGATACGAGTTTAGAAATCAATACCTGTGCATGGATAGTTGATCTCCAAAATTTGAATCTATCAGAATAAGTCTCTAGTGTCATGTTATAGCTTCACACTTATCCATCCTCTATGGTTGATCCATACGAAGCTCCTGATCTCAACCAGCTCCATCGGAGTGTTAGCTCCTCGTCGGAACCTTTGATGGCTGATCGTGATCGATCCAATCGATCGCCTTCTTTTTGATTTTTTGGATATTTTAAAAAATTAGAACACAGAGTATGGAGGATGATGAGTTGGTGTTTGAAGTTTGGTGGTGATTCGATGCTCACAGCACTCGATCTCTCCACCCAAACCCAGGGTCCCAACCTTAGGGTTTTTCACTCACCGAAAAATCTTGACACACCGGAAACCCTCTCACGCCCTCTCTCTTTGGAGTTTTTTCATGAAACAAATTTTCACTGAAAGAAGGACTCTTCCTCTACTATACACCCACCTTAGATCCTCTTAAGATGGATGACATAAGGGGAAAAAAATTGAGAAGAGGCATTTGAGAAAAGTTGGTGCAGGAACTATAGTTGACCCTTCCATGCAGGGCAAGCCCCCCTTCTCTAATTTTCTCTCTCTCAGAAATCCCTCTACATAGCCACCCTCCTCTCACATGCACGCACAAAAAGATATCCTTTAAAAGTTGTGTGCAATCCATGGGAAAGCCACATGAGATTGGATAAGAAGAGGGAGGTTAAGTGGTTTTAACCAGTTGCTTGAATTCAAAATTCAAGCAAGTGCTTATCTCATTCCCAACGCCCACCCTAGGAGTTTTATGCATAGAAGGACTCTCCTTCTGCATGTCCACTCTCTAAAATGCACAAAAATTTATGTAAAAATATTTGGTGGGTGTGGGAATCAGATAAGGATAAGGATGGGTTCAAACTACTCAACCAATTAAGTTAAATTCAAAATTCAACTAATTTTGAACCAGTCCAACCCTTGGACTAGGTCAAAAGTAGATAAGAGAGGGGGTGCAGAAACCTTCTGAGTATGAGAAAAGTTATGTTCAAAAATTTTGGGGTGTGGAATAAGAGTAAAAAAGTCAAATATAGTGGGCGCATGGGAGAGTTTGAATTCAAATTTTATTTGACTTGGTCCTAATTGGTTTCAACCAAACCAATTTAATCAGACCATATTAGACTAGGTCAAACCTAATCATATTAGGTTTAACCTAAACTAATTAATTCTTAATTAAATTAAAAATTAATTAGATATAGGTTCTGATCAAATCAAGATCGAAATTCTTGAAGCGATTAGGTCATCTTATGACCTGATCGGATCAAATCCAATTGAATCAAATTCAATCAAACTTGATCGAATCCTTATCACTTAATTAAATTGAGCTAATCAGCAATCGAATTACTAACTAATTCTTTAAAAATATCAGAGTTTCAATCGGATGGATGTTTGGGCAATAGAGTCCTATCAACATGAAACTTCTGAAGAGTTCCAAACCAGTGGGACTCTTTAACCCAGTTTCCTAAATGAATAAAACTCGTGATCATAGAGTACCAGACTAGTGAAACTCTTGATCAGAGAGTTTTGAACAAGTAAAATTTTATGTTTCAATCTAGTGAGACCCATAAAGATAGAGTCCCAGTCCAGTGGGACTCCTGATCATAAAATTCTAATCCAGTAAAATTCTTGATTAGAGAGTCATAGACAAGTAGAACTCTAAGTCACAGTCTAGTGAAACCCATAAAGGTAGAGTCCCAGTCTAGTAAAATTTTTGGTCATAGAGTCTCAATCCAGTGAAACTCTTGATCACAGTATTCTAGGTTATCAGGACTTATGATCAGCCATCAGATCAGGTAGGAACTTCTTATGTGTGTGACCCCATAGGTTCGAATCCTAAGTTGGTAGCATAGGAATCAATTTTTTATACCAATCGATGTGATGATCTAGCAATGGTATCCGATGTCCGGATAGGTCAAAAAGTTGCAACGTAACAATGACGAAACTGTGGAATATAGTTACCGTATAATTCATCTCGTTGAACTCGATGCTTAAAAGTATGATCTAAGATTTTCTATCAATTCTAAAATTCATTCACAGTATATTTTAAAACTCAGTGTCCATTACATAGACAATCCCGATCGAGGGTTTGCTAAATTGAAATATAGTGATGCACTTGCTCCAATACTTGAAGGGGTCAATCCCATCTTGACACACACACTGACTTCATAAGTATTTGATTGCATCTAGTAGCCTTCCATCACTGAATTAAAAATTTAGATAGTCTAGTATCTAAGTACAGTGAGTTACTTGCAAGCCACCATGATGGTCTCAGATCTAAAAAATATTTATACCCATATCCTTCGTGAGCAACTTTTGACAGTAGAGAGCTCCACAATTGAATCACGTTCAGTGAAATATATCCCCACACTTCATCTACATGCCATAATAATATCTTCATACTTTTTGGTTAAGAGGACAACCAACACTTATGGCGTACAACAATCTACACTCGGTATGTTGTCATTCTGAGTAACAGCATATCATTTGGTCGTGAACTAATTTAAGGACTAAATGACAAAATCTTCTTTGTCAAGTCTAAATAGCCCTAAGAACATCATCATAGAAGAGTTCATTATAGAAAGATGCACAAAATGATGAAAAAGTTAAAATAATAATTTTATTTATTAATAATTTAAGTATAATTATATTTAGCTCAACCATCTACAACCTAGATGATTGGCTTTAGGATATAATTTTTAACACCTTCGCCCTGATAATAGTGATGAGGAGATCGGGGCATTTTCTTTAAATGAGGATTGAATCTTCTTTTTCTTCACAATGCCTTCCTCGAGTTTGGACAGGAGTGATGGCGATCTGAGGTATGGTTTGAGCTCTTCGAAGGTTGCTCAGCACTCGTCCGTTCACTTAAAGATCTTCGCCTGTCTTATTACTTTGAAGAAGGAATGGCACTTTTCGATGATGGAAAGATGAACCAACTGAGGGTAGCCACTCGCCTTGACCGGCTCTGGATCTCACACTTGGTTGATAGATGCTTCTAGTTGAAGAGCGCCCAAATCTTTTCAGGATTGGCTTCTATCCCATGTTGGGTTACCAGCAAGCCAAGAAATTTCTTTGACGCAACCCGAAAGACATATTTGTTAGGGTTCAACTTCATCCGATATCGCCACAACTCGACGAATGCTTCTTCAAGGTCAGCAATATATCGATCGGCTTTTCGACTTTTTACAAGCATGTTGTCAACATTGACCTCTATGTTGCGGCCTATTTGGTGCTTAAATTATTGAGAATAGTATCCCAAAGCCAATCATCAACCTATTGATGATTAAACTATTTTATAAAATTATATATAAATTATTAATTAAATAAAAATTATTCTAATTTTTTTATTATAAATCTTTCATCTTCTAATGAACTCTTGTCTGTTGTGATTAAGTCCTTAGGACTATTTAGAATCGATAAAGAAGGATTTGTTGTTTCATTCTTAAATATGTTTGTGAGCAAATGATATATTGTTACCAAGAATGAAAATATTTATCGAGTATAAATCATTGTGTGCCATATAGATTGATTTTTTCTTAATCAAGAAGTGTAGAGACACTAGTATGGCATGCAGATGAGATGTAGAAGTATATCTGCACTGAATGTGATCAACTCTAGAGCTTTTCTGCTATCAAAAATTGCTTCGATGAAATATAGGCATAAGTGTTCCTCCAATCTGAGATCACCATGGTGACTTTCAAGCAACTCACTATACTTTGATATCGGACTATCTGAATTTTTAATTTAGTGATGAAAGATTTTTAGATACAGTTAAATACTTGAGGAGTCGGTGCGTGAGTCAAGATGGGATTAACCACTCCTGAACTCAGAAGCTGTATTCAATAGTATTTTAATTTAGCAAAGCCTTGACCAGGATAGTCCTAATGAGGAGTCATAAGACTAATTGCTTTGAGACACGATTTAGATGTATCTTTCAGGGTTGATAGTTAAACTCTGAGTCATCCTATGCACAAAGATCAAAGGGATGAATTATGTGGTAACTATATTCACGTAGGTTCTGAATGTTGAGATTATACTATTCGATCTATCCGAACATTGGATACCATTACTAGATGATCACTTTGTTTAGTACAAAAAATTGATTCCTGTGCTATCGATTTAGGTTCGAACCTATGGGATCACACACACTAGAGATTCCTACCCAATCTAATGGCTGATCAAGAGAAATTGAATTAGTGATTTGATCACTAATTAACTTAATTTGATTGAGTGATTATTTTTTGATTAAGACCAATTGAATTAGATTCATTTGAATTTAATCCGATTAGGTTATAAGATGATCTAATCGTCAAGAAGGTTTAATCCCCGATTTGATTAGGGATTTGGCTTGATTAATTTTTGATTTGATTAGAATTTAACTGAACCTAATTAAGCTTAAATAAGTTGCATTTAATCTGGTCTAATTGGGCCTAACCAATTTGGATTGGATTGATTCAATTGGATGACTAATATAAGACTAGTTTGACTAGTCTTCCCATGTGCCACATCATCCTTTGATTTGTGCCATCCTTTCTCCACGAGAAAGATATTTCTCATGAAGTTTTTCACGTAAGGGAGGGCATGTGTTCTCCTTTCTCATGCGCCTTATGGATTGATTTGATCTGATTACCAATTGAATTCGAATAGGATTTAAATTTGAATGGATAACTACTTGATCTAAACCAATCCCTCATGCCTCTCATGTTTTGTGCGCTTCTATAAAATGCTGGATTTTATGGACGTGTGATAGAGAGGAAGAGAAAAAGAGAGAAAGAAAGGAAGATCAGAAAAGAAGTTTTTGATCTTGTGCGTGAGCTCTTCTACATGAGAAAAAATCAAAAGAAAAAAAAGAGTTCTAAGCGCAAGGGATTTTGGGTGAGAGCATACCATAAAATCTATCTAGGATTTGAAATTTAGATCTATGAGTTATGAGGGTCATGATTTCATAGATCCAGGTAGAGAACCTTCTCAATTTCTCATCTACATTCATTGGGATCTGAAGCATCCAAATATCTGATGAAGAAGATCAAAAGAAGTTTGATCTAAATCAGCAGTTGAAGATTTCTATAGAGCTAGCATTCAGAAGAAACTAATCGAGATCGGAGACCTCGTGTGGATTATCCATGAAGGCTAGACACGTGTGTGGCTACATCACGGTGATCAAATCTACACCAAGAAGATCAAATTATGGAATCCATCTATCCACAAAAAGATAACGTGTTCTGAATACGTAGAGCAGTAAAATAGTTTTACTATTGATTTTATTTTTATTTTTAGATTTGCATGCATATATAATATATTAGATTCTGTAGCATGTAAAATTTTTAGATTAGATCTGTAGCTCTTGTTATTAATATGATTAATAATAATTTTCACCACATATATTTTTCGAAAATTTTTTTGAAAGTAGAGCTAGAAATCCTGCACTCTCCTTTCAATTGGTATCAGAGCAATAGGATCTTTGATGTATTATATATGCATGATTTAGATTATTTTTGAATTAGATCTAAATAATAATCTAATCTAAAAAATTAAAATGATGATCGCAAGGACTGTAGGTTATCCTGCTATAAGATTTATCCCTTACAGTGAAAATGTTATCCTAGTACGTTGCAATCTATAAAATTGATCATAAAATTTTAGATTAGATCTAATAATTTTTATGATATTTTTGAAAGATTTTTTTGAAATGAGTCGACTTATTTAGTAAAACAGTGCTAGGATGTAAAGAATCTTTCAAAAGTTTAAAAAATATTTTCAAAATATTGAACCCTAATCCTCAACCTAAAATATAATTGAGAATTAAGTATGATGAATTAGGATCCAGAATTATGAATTAAAGATCCTAAGTCATTGATCATAAAATGTGGATTATCGGGTTAATCGAATTAGGTTCATTAATTGGGTTAGACCTAAGATTAGTTAAAGAATGAACTAAATTAGAGTAATTGATCAAATCTAACTAAATATTGATTTAGATTAGGTCAAAGACTCTTTAGACCAAATTACAATAGTTGTAGTTGGTCAAGCCCATGCCTTTAACGAGGACCAAATGAACTTGATTCGTGGCTATGCAGTCGAACCTAAAATTTCTAGATTGATCAAATTAAAACTAATGAACCAGATGGTATCTAAGATAAGTTTGACAGCTCAGATCAATGATTTTAAATTGGAAGCTACTCGTACAGATTCAGTCTTTGACGAGTTAATGGCATATTCCTTCCACTAATCTCACTTATCTGGCCATCTTAGTAAATTAGATTTTGGGCTCATCCATGTCAATTAAGTAAATCAGTTTAACTGATTTAGGTGCTCCTAATGCCAATTTTAATTAGATCCTTATTGATTTAACTTGGTGAAGTTAGTAGGAGGATCCAAATTGGCTGGTCAATTCTTGTTAAAATTAGTTAATAAAATTTTTTAAAATTATTAGATCCTTAAAATGATAAAATTATGGTGATAACTAAATCATCGCCTCCCATTAAGTTGAGTGATCATGGATCCATTTGTTTAATAATCATTGAAGGTCCAAAGACCTAGTGCTTATTGACTAATGAAATTATCATTCATTATAATAATTTATTCATATCTTTCTAATGGTGGTTAGGTTGATCGACCAAAGTCGGGCTTGATCATTTGTTGGTCTAATGCACCAAATATGGTCATGTTAATGGTTAGACCTAATTAAAGCTTTTTAATGAAGATTAAATCCTACTGATTTGATTTTTGGGGCAAAATTAAAATTACTAGAAGTTGTTTAGAGAAATAATTGGTTATGAACCTACCCATAGGTGCACACAGATTGACCAACCAAAGTTGAGCTCGTGTGTAGTCTGTGTGAATTCTAGTATCCATTAAGAAATTAGAGATAATTCCTCGAATTGAAGGTAAAGGCTACCGATTCCAACAAAATAGTGAAAGAATCTTTAGACTAAAGTTCAAATCTTTAGAGTAAATAATTCATATACTAATTAGGTCTATGATTTTTTTTTTGTGCAGAAATGACCACTATCGTATCGCTTCGATCATTGTTGGATAATGATAAACTCATGTGACCTACCTTCGATAGCTGGTATCGAAAGTTGAAGATCATCCTGGAGCATAAATGGATCTTATATGTATTGACCGATCCGACATCTGAGAAGCCAGCCTCGAACTTTATTAAGATAGTGAGAGACACTTACCAGAAGTGACTTAATGACCGCACCACTGTTTGGTGCATTATGTTGGTGGCAATGAATGATGAGTTCAGTCGTAGGTTTGAAAATGCCCAGTTCGAGGAGGTGTTTTAAATGTTGAATGACTACTTTGGCATGCCTGATGATGTTGAAAGGTACAAAATTAGTTGTGCCATTTTCAATACTTGTATGAGGAATGGGACGTCAGTCATTGATCATGTATTATACATAATCGAGATGATTGAATGTCTGAGTAAGTTGAATTTTTTTTTTGCATGAGCAGCTCGAGAAGGATGCGATCCTAAATTCTTTGCCCAAGTCCTTCATCTCTTTCCTTACTCATTTTAGAATGACAAAGCCTGTAGTAAACTACCATGGCTTATTGGGATTGTCGCAAAACTTTGAGAAGAATCATAGCTCCTGTTGGAGCAGAATCTGGTTATCATCGGATCCAATTGGAGTAGAGGTGGACGAGGTCACCGATCGTCGGGGACCTGCAAAATAAAATCCTATCTGGAGTTGGTGGGGGGTGGCTCCGGTAGGACCCTTCGACGATCAAGTCAGCTCTTCTGACCAACAGAGATGGAGTGCTCTGAAATGAGTTCGACAGAGTTTAGAGAAGGAGAGGAGAGCTTAGAACTTAGAGTTAGCATATCTAAAGGGTCCTTTTTATAGATGGAGCTTGATGGTGATAGCTGCAGCTGCCTGATAATGAGCTGCTCAAGGTCTGATGGAGTCAGTCAGGGAGGAAGGCATCATATGCAGCACTGCCTGCCATAGATTGATGGTGACAGCCATCGCCGTCTGGTAGCGGATTGCTGTCGCCTGCAGCAGATTGATGATGATCATTCATCGAGATTTAATGATCGTAGCTCTGAGAAAGTGGGCGTTGGTTGGTGGACTTCGGCATATATCGATTCCAAAAAAGTTCAGACTCCTGAAGGGGAGGCTCGAAAGGAGTTTAGCTTCCGTAGGCATCTGATTGGAGGAGTGCGGCTAAGGCTCGGTCACTGGGGAGTTCAGAAGGAGCTTGGCCGTTGAGAAGTTCGATCGATCGAAGGGGATGTCTGGGAGGAGTCTGGCTCCTGAAGAAGTTCGATCGAAGGAAAAGCTTGGAGGGAGTTGGGCTCCCACAGGCGTCTGGCTGGAAGAGCGCGGAGGGAGTTCGGCTCTCGTGGAAGTCCGACTGAAGCTCAACTACTGAGGAGCTCGATCGGATGAAGGAGTTCGGCTAAGGCCCGACCGCTGGGAGTACGTAGAAGTTCGACCGTTGAAAAGTTCGATCGGTTAAAAGAGTTTGACTAAGATCCGTCCGCTGAAGCTCTTCCATGGCTGTCAGTTGCATTAGGCTGAGTATCAAACTGGACTTTGGTAGGAGTGGGGTTTATCCCCAATAATAGTCCCCCCCACTTCTGAGTTCGAAATTCGAAGGAAGAGAGTGCGGAAAAGGCGACTGCCGAAGTTTTCTTCTGGGCTCCATGCTGGTTCAGGCTGAAGCTCAAGGGAGATCTCATTTCCAGCCAGAGTTGATGTTGAAGTTGAAATCCGGGAAAGATCTCATCTCCAACTGAGATTAAAGTAGATCTCATCTCCTACGATTGAGGTCGGAGGTTGAGCTCCTCATGGGCGATATTGTCTCCAGCAGTCGAGGCTGACTCAGGAGAGATCTCCTCTCCTGCAGTCGAGGTTGATGTGGGTGCTTGGGAGAGATCTTATCTCTAGCCAAGGTTGGCTCGATCGCTCGAGAGAGATCTTATCTCTAACCGAGATTGATGCGGTCGCTCGAGAGAGATCTTATCTCTGACCAAGGTTGACTCGGACGCTCGTAGGAGATCTTATCTCCTACAGTCGACGTCATTGCGAGCACTTGGGGGAGATCTTATCTCCTACAGTCGAGGTCGGCCCGGACCCTCGGAGGAGATATTATCTCCTACAGCCGATATTATTGCGGACGCTCGGGGGAGATCTTATCTCCTGCAACTGAGGTTGCCTCGGGGGAGATCTTATCTCCTACAGTCGGATTGACGTGGGCACTCGGGAGAGATCTTATCTCCTGCAGCTGAGGTCGGCCTGGATCTTTGGGGGAGATCTTATCTCCTACGGTTGAGATTGATGTGGGTGCTCTGGGGAGATCTTATCTCCTGCAGTCGAGGGGTCGAGGTTGATGCGAGCGCTCGGAGGAGATCTTATCTCCTACAGCCGAGGTCGGCCCGGACCCTCAGAAAAGATCTTATCTCCTACGACCGAGGTTGCTCGGGGAGATCTTATCTCCTACAGTCGAGGTTGATATGGACGCTCGAAGGAGATCTTATCTCCTACAGCTGAGGTTGGTCCGGACCCTCGGGGGAGATGTTATCTCCTACGGCTGAGGTTGCCTCAGAGGAGATCTTATCTCCTGCAGTCGAGATTGCTTCGGAAGAGATCTTATCTCCTACAGTCGAGATCGGCCCGGATACTCGGGAGGAGGTCTTATCTCCCAGTCGAGGTTGATGCGGATGATCGGAAGAGATCTTATCTCCTGCAGTCGAGGTTGATGCGGGCGCTCGGTGGAGATCTTATCTCCTACAGTCGAGATTGCCTCGGAAGAGATTTTATCTCCTCAGTCGAGGTTGCCTCGGAAAAGATCTTATCTTCTGTAGTCGAGGTCGGCTTGGACACTCAGAGGAGATCTTATCTCCAACCGAGGTTACCCTCGGGAGATCTTATCTCCTACAGTCGAGATTGTTACGGGCGCTCGGAAGATTATATCTCCTACAGTTGAGGTCGACCCGAACCCTCGGAGAAGATTTTATCTCCTATGGTCGAGGTTGATGCAGACGCGGGGGGATCTTATCTCGTGCAGCCAAGATTAGCTCGGACCCTCGGGGGAGATCTTATCTCCTGCAGCCGAGATTGCTGTGGGCCTTCGGGGGAGATCTTATCTCCTGTAGCCAAGGTTGTCTCGGGAGAGATCTTATCTCTGTAGTCGAGGTCGCTCGAAACACTCGGGGAGATCTTATCTCCAGTCGAGGTGGCCCAGACCCTCTGGGGGATCTATCTCCTATAGTCGAGGTTGTTGAGAATGCTCGGAGGAGATCTTATCTCTTGTAATCGAGGTCGGCCTGAATCTTGGAGAAGATCTTATCTCCTACGGTCGAGGTTGATGCGGATGCTCGGGAGAGATCTTATCTCCTACAGTCGAGATTGGCCTGGATCCTTGGGAGAGATCTTATCTCCTACGGTCGAGATTGATGCGGACGCTCAGGGAGATCTTATTCTCCAGCAGTCGAGGTCGGCCTGGATCCTCAGAGGAGATCTTTCTCCGGCGGTCAAGATTCTGCGGCACTCGGGGGAGATCTCATCTCCTGCAGTCGAGATCGGTCCGGACCCTCCAAGAAGACCTTATCTCCTATGGCCGAGGTTGATGCGGATGTTTGGGGGAGATCTTATCTTCGACGGTCGAGGCTTTTTGCGGACGCTCGAGGGAGATCTCATCTCCTGCAGTCGAGGTCGGTCCGAACCCTCGGGGGAGATCTTATCTCCTACGGCTGAGTTGATGCGAACGTTCGGAGAAGATCTTATCTCCTACAGCCGAGGTTGGCCCAGACCCTCGAAGGAGATCTTATCTCCTACAGCTGAGGTTGATGCGGGCGCTCGGAGGAGATCTTATCTTTTAAAGTCGAGGTCAGCTCGGACCCTCGGGGGAGATCTTATCTCTTACAGCCGAGGTTGTATGTCTTTAACCTGCTCGTATTAGGACGAGGTTCTACTCCTATTTCTAACATGGTCACTATTGACTGCTTCTTTTCTGTCATTACATAGTTTTTGCACCCAAAAATAATATTATTGAAATGAAAGAATTTTATCGGAGGAAAGTTACTGGCAGCACACCCCTGAATTTTCTATTTTTCAGGATTGTGGGGGCATTGTTCCTTTGAGTTTTCTTAGGTGGTAAGTCCTCTATCTCATGTTCGCCTTCTCAATTTGGAGCAAGCTTCTCTTGGCTTTGATGCTGGGAGGCAGCCGATCTCCTTGTCGTTCCTCCCTTATTGATGGTTCTAGCTCCTGGGGGGAGGACTTCTTCGCGCCCTTCCATCAAGGCTTTCACGCTCCTGGGCCCGAGGGGGAGTTAGGACTCGTTTGCGCCTAGAAGGAGTTCAAGAATGCGGTCGAGCTTCACTCGACTTTTCTTCATCGTCCTTAGTCCTGAAGGACTCTTCAGCCCGAGCATAACCTTCGGCCCGAGCCAGCAGATCAGCGAAGTTTCTGGGATACTTCTTCTCTAGAAAGAATAGTAAGTCATTTTTTTGAAGGCCGCCCTTGAGCGCGGCCATCGCAACGGACTGATCCAGGTCTCGGACCTCCAATGCCGCGGTGTTAAATCAGATGACATAAGTCTGGATGGATTCTCCCTGCTTTTGCTTAACATTCATCAAGAAATTCAAACTTCGGTGCGGATGTCGGCTGCTGATGAAGTGAGCCACGAACTAACGGCTCATCTAGTCAAAAGAAAAGATCATACCCAGCTTCAATGTCGAGTACCAGTTTTTCGCTGCTCTCTTAAAGGTAGATGGGAAGGCTCGGCATAGTATGGCGTCTGAAGCACCATGGAGTAGCTTTCAAATTGAGAAAGCTCGAAGTTCGACGGGATGGGCTCTTGCATAATTCAGAGGGAGAAAAGAGGATCGATGCGGACGTCGGCATGATGAGCCGGGGTGACGTGGCCGAACTCTTCAATCCGTCGGTCCATCTTCCACAGTCTGTGATCGAGGGCGTCGTCTTGGTTGTAGATCTTGGGAGGCTTCTGACTATAAATGAAAAATGTCTCTCCTAGAGAAGAACCCTGATTCGAACACATATCCTTGACTCTCTATTTTTTCTTTCCAAGGGCGATGGAAATGTCGGCCCGAGTACTCTTCCTTGGGATCGATTTTCGATAATCTGATGGTGGATTTCTTGGTGGAGTCACCGTCGGAGGCTGCTACATGGCCTCCGTGAGGCCACGGACCTGCTGGACAAGCAGGTTGAACTGCTTCACATCTATCGTAGGTATAGGTAAAATCTGAGTTGCTAGGACTGAAGCAAGAATAGATAGATCTGGATGGAATCAAGCCATGAAGGCCGTGGATCGTCGGATCGAAGATCTCCTTGGGAGCATTTTCTCTTGAAAAAAAACTCTGAAGAGGAAGAAGAAAGATCTTTAGAGAGAGATCATTGCTGAGCACTCCTTTAAGTACAAGGGGCCTTAAGAATACCTCAAGAACAGAGGCGATCCCTCCTTCTAGCACCAAATCTATTGGAGCAAAATCTGATTGTCGTCGGATCCAGCTGGAGTGGAGGTGGATGAGATCATCGATCGTCGGGGATCTACAAAATAAAGTTCCATCTAGAGTCGGTAGGGGGTGGCTCCAGTAGGACCCTCCGATGATCAAGTCAGCTCTTCTGGCCAACAGAGATGGAGTGCTCTAGAATGAGTTCGACAGAGTTTAGAGAAGGAGAGAAGAGCATAGAGCTTAGAGTTAGCGTATCTGAAGGATCCTTTTTATAGGCGTAGCTTGATGGTGATAGATGCAGCTACCTGATAGTGGGCCGCTCGAGGTCTGATGGGGTCAGTCACGGAGGAAGGCGTCGTCTGTAGTACTGTCTGCCATAGATTGATGGTGACAGTCATCGCCGTCTGATAGCGGATCGCTGTCGCCTGCAGCAAACTGATGGCAATCATTCGTCGAGATTTAATGACCGTAGCTCTGAGAAAGTGGACGTTGGTTGATGGACTTCGACATATATCGATTTCAAAGGAGTTCAAACTTCTGAAGGAAAGGCTCGGAAGGAGTTCGGCTTCCGTAGGTGTCTGACTGGAGGAGTGCGGCTAAGGCTCGATCGCTGAAGAGTTTGGAAGGAGCTCGATCGTTAAGGAGTTTGATCGATCGAAGTGGATGTTTGGAAGGAGTCCGACTCCTAAAAAAGTTCGATCGAAGGAAAAGCTTGGAGGAAGTTTGGCTCCCGTAGGCGTCTGACTGAAAGAGCATGGAGGAAGTTCGGCTCTTGCAGGAGTTCAACTGAAGCTCGGCTGCTGAGGAGTTCGATCGGATGAAGGAGTTCAGCTAAGGCCCGACCGTTGGGAGTACGTAGGAGCTCGACCGCTGAGGAGTTTGATTGACTGAAGGAGTTGAGCTAAGACACGTCCGCTAAAGCTCTTCCGTGGATGTCGGTTGCATTAGACTGAGCATCAAATTGGACTTCGGTAGGAGCGGCGTTTATCCCCAATAGCTCCAAAAAGGGTCAGTGAATGTAGTGGAAAGATCTTCTTCTGGTCGATCCTTTAAAAAAGAAAAGAATAATAAGAAAAAGAAGAATAAGAAGGTGCAGTCACATGCTGGAACGTATACACAGGATCAGATCAAGAAGCACAAGCCCGACCAGAGCCAGGTGAAGTACTTATTTTGTAAGAAGCAGGTGCAATGGAAGAAAAATTATCCTCAGTACAATACCTTCCTGGATCCGAATAGGCCGAGGAGGAAGCAAGTAGTTATTGGGCAAGGTAATTATATGATAATATCTTGTAACTTTTTAATTTGTGATACTACTATCTGGGTATTAGAAATTGGAAGCTCTTATCATATTTATAATTCGATGCAGGATTTATAGGTTAATAAGAGATTTAGTGAAGGCGAGAGATTCCTAAACGTTAAAGTTGGAAGACAAGTTTCAGTTCTAGCTTTAGAAATCATGAACCTTATAATCAATTCTCATAGAGTTATTCTTAGTGATTATGACTTTTATCCAAATTTTTTATTGAATGTAATTTTTGTAGACCTTTTGGACAAGACCAATTATCAGTTTTCAATAAAAGCAAATTTTTGTGATATCATTTTGAATGATGTTATAGTTTGTTTTGGACAATTGAATAATGAAATATATCTGTTATCACAGTCTGTTAACGTAGTCTAGTTTTCTATTAAATGCCCTAGATTTGACGATGTGTCAGATATTTACCTTTGGTACTGTAGGCTAGATCATATTAATAAGGATAGAATAAACATGTTGGCTCAAGAAGGAATTTTTGAGGTTAGTGATTGTGAATCACTTTCGACCTATGAGTCCTGTCTCCTTGGAAAGATGATCAAGTCATCTTTTATTGAAAAATATGAGCGAGCCAGTAAACTCTTAGGTCTAGTATATACTGATGTATATGGATTCATGAGCACAAGTGCTAGAGATGGATATTTCTACTTCATAATCTTCACGGACGATCTATCGAGGTATTGGTATGTCTATTTCATGAAGCATAAGTTGGAGACATTTGAAATGATCAAACTATTTCGTAATAAGGTAGAAAAGCAAACTGAAAAGAGTATTAAAATTCTTCAATCTGATCGAAGGGGTGAGTACCTTTCTAGTAAATTTTTGATATATCTTGGAGAGAATGTGATTCTCTCTCAATGAACTCCTCCTAGAACACCACAACATAATGATGTGTCTGAAAGGAGGAATTGGATCCTGTTGGATATGGTTTGATTTGTGATGGAGTTTTTCAGTCTGTCAAACTTTTTTTAAAGATATACGCTCGAGTCAGCTTGTTATATTCTAAATAAGATGTCGAGTAAATCTATTTTCAAAACTCCATATGAGATATGGACAGAACATAAGCCAGTACTCTCACACCTTAGGATTTTGGAGTATCCAGCTTATGTTAAATATTTAGTAATGGACCAGATGAACTTAGGTATGACAAGTATAGCTTTTTAGGATATCCAAAAGAGATCAAATGGTATTATTTCTATCTTGCTGATAAGCAGAAAGTATTTATCAGTCTTAAAACAGTCTTTTTAGAAAAAGAGTTTCTTGATGAAGGAACTAATGCCTCTAAAGTTGAGCTTGAGAAAGTTCGATAGGTGGAAGAACTGACACAAGTAGCTGAACTTGAATCAAATTTGATTCGATCAGATTTGGAGCCTACTGAACCTGTACCCTTAAAATGATCTGGTAGAGTACCACATCAGCCAGATAAATACTATGGTTTCTTGATCTAGGATAATGATTCTATCAAATTTGATGAGAACGATGAGAATTCGATCATCATTATGGATGCAATACAGAGATTCCACTCTGAAAAATGACTTAAGGCTATGCAATCCAAAATGGAGTCCATGAAGATCAATGATGTATGGACATTGGTTAACCCACCTGAAGAGATAAAATCCATAGGGTGTAAGTGAATCTTCAACAAAAAGGTACAGACAAAAAGATGAAGATCCATAAAGTTCGTTTGGTTGTCAACAGGTATCGTCAATATTATAGTATAGACTATGACAAGACATTCTTTCCTATGGCAATGCTCAAGTTCATTCGGAACATGCTTGCGATAGCTGCACATCTGAATTATGAAATCTGATAGATGGATGTGAAAATAACTTTCCTAAATGAAGATCTGGCTGAAGAGGTCTATATGATACATATGAATATTTTACATCCATAGATGAGTCTAAGGTGTGCAAGCTTCAAAGATCCATTTATGGACTGAAGCAGGCATCTCGGAGTTGGAACATATATTTTGATAGGACGATCAAGATGTATGGCTTCATTAAGAACGAAGAAAAACCCTGCATATATAAGTGGGCTAATAGTCTAGCAGTTATATTTCTCATTCTGTATGTGAACGATATTCTCTTAATTGAAAATGATATCCCTGCATTATAAGAAATAAAGATTTGATTGTCGTCACAGTTCTCCATGAAGGATTTGGAAGAAGCTTTCTACATTTTAGGGATGAAGATCTATTAAGATAGATTTAAAAGATTACTTGGATTATTCCAATCCACATACATTGATACTATACTAAAGAAGTTCAGCATGGAGAATTTCAAGAATGGCTATTTACCGATAGGCCATGAAATTTCTCTCTCGAAGAGGAATTATCCAACAACATCTTAAGAGAGAGAGCGTATAAGTAGAATTTTATATGCTTCAGCAGTGGATTCTATCATGTACGCCATGATATATACGAGATTAGATGTGGCATACTCACTAGGAATAGTGAGTAGATACCAATCTGATTCACTAGAGAATCACTGGAAGGTTGTTAAAACCATCCTAAAGTATTTGAGAATACTAAGGATTAGTGGTTTGTTTATGGTGAGTCAAACTTGAGACTTATGGAATTTACAAATTTCAATTTTCAATCTGATCATGATGATAGCAAGAGTATGTCAGGATATTTGTTTATCCTTAATGATGGTGCTGTCTGCTGAAAAAATTTTAAGCAGCACATCATGGCTGATTCAGTGTATGAGATAGAATATGTTGCTGCATCAGATGCTATAAAAAAAGTAGTATGGCTGAAGAAGTTCATCATCGAGCTTGAAGTAGCACCTTCTCTCGATGATCCAATTTTGCTCTTCTGCGATAGCTTTGGAGCTATAGCTCAGGCGAAGGAACTAAAGGCACACCAATGGATGAAGTATATTTTGCACCATTTTCATCTTATCCAAAAGATCATGAATCGAGGTGACGTCGATCTTTAAAAGATCGATGGAAAGGAGAACCTGGCCAATTCATTCACTAAAACCATTGTGGTGAAGAAGTTCAATGACTTCAAGTCAAAGATGAGTATACAATACTGCATTGATTGGCTTTAGGCCAAGTGAGAGATTGTTGGGAATAATGTCCCAAAATCAATCATCAATCTATTGATAATGAAGCTATTTTATGTAACTGTATATGAATTAATGATTAAATAAAAATTATTTTAGTTTTTTAATCATAAATCTTTCATCTTCTAATGAACTTCTGTTTGTTGTGATGAAGTTCTTAGTACTATTTAGAATCGATAAAGAAGAATTTATCGTTTAGTTCTTAAATATGTTTGCGATCAAATGATACGTTGTTACCAAGAATGACAATGTTTATTGAGTATAAATCATTGTGTGCCATATAGGTTGATTGTCCTCTTAACTAAGAAGTGTGAAGACACTGATATGGTATGTAGGTGAGATGTAAGAGTACATCTGCACTAAACATGTCCAACTCTAGAGCTTTTCTACTATCAAGAATTGGTCCGATGAAATATGGGCATAAGTATCCTTCCAACCTGAGATCACCACGGTGATATTCAAACAACTCATTATGCTTTGGTGTCAGACTATCTGAATTTTTAATTCAGTGATGAAAAATTTTTGGGTACAGTCAAGTACTTGAGGAGTTGGTGCATGAGTCAAGATAGAATTGACCACTCCTGGACTCAGGAACTATGTTCAATAGTATTTCAATTTAGTAAAGTCTTGGCTAGGATAGTCCTAATGAGGGATCATAGGACTAATTACTTTGAGACACGATTTGGATGTATCTTTCAAGATTGATAGTTAAATCTCGAGTCATTCTATGCACAGAGATCAAAGAGATGAATTATGCGATAATCATATTCACGTAGATTTTAAATATTGTGATTGTACTATTTGGCCTATTCGAACGTCGGATAATATTGCTAGATAGTCACTTCGATTAGTATAAGAAATTGATTCCTATGCTACCAACTTAGGTTTGAACTTGTAGGGTCACACACACTAGAAGTTCCTATCCGATCTAATAGCTGATCAAGAGAAATTTAATTAGTGATTTGATCACTAATTAACTCAATTTGATTGAGTGATTATTTTTGGATCAAGACCAATTGAATTAGATTTATTTGAATTTGATCCGATTAGGTTATAAGATGATCTAATCGTCAAGAAGGTTTAATCCCTGATTTGATTAGGAGTTTAGCTTCATTAATTTTTGATTTAATTAAAATTTAATTGAGCCTAATTAAGTCTAAATAAGTTAAATTTAATCAGATTTAATTGGGTCTAAATAATTTGGATTGGATTGGTTCAATTGGATGACTAATATAAAACTTGTTTGACTAGTCTTCCCATGTGCCACATCATCCTTTGATTTGCGCCATCCTTTCTCCACAAGATGTTTCTTATGAAGTTTTCCACATAAAGGAGGACATGCGTTCTCCCTTCTCACGCGTCTTATGGATTGGTTTAATCTGGTTACCAATTTAATTCGAATAGGATTTGAATTTGAATGGATAACCACTTGATCTAAACCAACCCCTCATGCCTCCCATGTTTTGTACGCTTCTATAAAATGCTGGATTTTATGGATGTGCAATAGAGAGGAATAAAAAAAGAGAGAAAGAAAGAAAGATCATAAAAGAAGTTTTTGATCTTGTGCATGAGCTCTTCTACGTGAGAAAAAATCAAAAGAAAAGAGAGTTCTCAACGCAAGGGATTTTAGGTAAGAGCATACCGTAGAATTTATCTAGGATTTGGGATTTAGATCTATGAGTTATGAGGGTCATGATTTTATAGATCTAGATGGAGAACCTCCTCAATTTTTCATCTACATTCATTGGGATCCAGAGCGTCTGAAGATCTGGTGAAGAAGATTAAAAGAAGTTTGATCTAAATCAGCTGTTGAAGGTTTCTACAGAGCTAGCACTCGAAAGAAACTAATCGGGATCAGAGGCCTCATATGGATTATCCGTGGACGCCAGACGCGTGTGTAGCTACATCGTAATGATCAGATCTACACCGAGGAGATCAAATTGCCAAGTTCATCTACCCGCAAAAGGATAACGTATTCTGAACACGTAGAGCAGTAAAATAATTTTACTTTTGATTTTATTTTTATTTTCAGATATGCATGCATATAATACATTAGATCCTATAATGTGTAGTGTTGGGGATAAATCCCGCTCCTGCCAAAGTCAAGTTCGGTGTCCAGCCTGATGCGGTCAATAGCCACGGAAGAGCTTCAGCGGACGCATCTTAGCCGAACTCCTACATCCGGCCGAACTTCTCAGCGACCGGGCCTAAGTCGAAGTCCTTCAATCGATCGAACTCTCAAGCGGCCGAGCTTCATACTCCCAGCGGTCGAACTCCTCAAGCGACCATTCTTTCAGCCGACCGAGCTCCTTCGGACAACCAGCGCCCGAACTCCTCAGCAGTCAACAGCGACCCGAACTACTTAGCTGTCGAACTATTTCTGATCGCTCAATCATCGAGCTTCAGTCAGACTCCTGCAATAGCTGAACTATCTCTGCATCGTTACAGTCAGGCGCCTGCGGGAGTCGAACTCCCCCCAAAGCTTCCTCTCGGGTCGAGCTTCTAAGGAAGCCGAACTTCTTACGAAATCCTCCAGTGAACGAACTTATACAGAAGTCGGACTTCCTACGAATTTCTCCAGTGATCAAGCTTCTACGGAAGTCGGACTCCCTACAGACTTCTTTAGTGGACGAGCTTCTCAATGGCCGAACTCCTTATGATGGATTCCTACAGACGATTTCGCTACGGTTACACGACAATAACAATCAACAATAACGATTGGTATTTATAGATAATAACGATCAACAATAACAATCGGCAATAACGATTGGCATTGATTAGGACAGTTACGACGCTCATTAACCAAGGCGGTTACAACAAGCTCCCTCTATAAAAAGGACCCTCCGGATACCCTTATGCCAGGTTCTGAAAATTCTTTTCTCTTCCTCAAAAACTCTACCGAGCACTCCATTCCTGTTGACGAAAACTAACTTCAGCGTCGGAGGATCCTGCTGGAGCCACCCCCCACCGGCTCCGAGCGGAACTTTGTTTTGCAGGTCCCCGGCGGAAGCCTCATCGGCCTTAACTCCAACGAACTCCGGCGATGACTAGTTTCTACGTCAATAGATTGGCGCTAGAAGGAGGGGCTGAACCTTCGAGGTTTTCTTGTTCTTAAAGGAGTGCTCGGCGATGATTTCTCTCTTTGAAAATCTATCTTCTTCCTCACTAGAGTTCTCTCCCGAAGAGAAAATGCCTTGAGAGCTTTGACTCGATGATCGACGGCCTACACGCCAGATCCGTCTGTTCCTATCTTAGCCCCAATAGCCCAGTTTTCATACGAAGCCATCGCAGACATGGGGCAGTTCAACCTACTGGTCGGGTCTGTGGTCCCGTCGAGATGATGCTGGCCGTGCCACAACATCCAACGGGGACTTTGCCAGCAAACTCGCCATGAGGATGCGAGGAACCGACCATAACGAAAAGCATTTGGGCATACCAATCGCCCTTAGGAAGGAGAAACGGAGAGCAGAAGTTCTCCCGCAAAAAATTTCACAAGGAGATTAGAACGAAGTTCGGCGGAAGAAAAGCCGAACTCCCCTCGAAGCTCATCATCAGAATAAAGTTCGACAGAAGCGAAGCCGAACTTTCCCTCGAAGCTCATCGCTCAAGTCAGGCCGAACTCCCCCATCTTGAGTATGTCATCAACGAAACCTCCTACAAAGAATTCATAGGAGGCGGAGTGAAGCTCGGTAGCTAAAGCAAAGCCGAGCTCCACCTCGAGCTCGTCGTCAAGGAAGTTCGGGGTAATGAAGGAAGAAGTTCCCCCACAGAAGGTTTTGCAAGAAAGCGGAATGAAGTTCAATCGTGTTCAAGGAGGCAAAATAAAGTTCGACCACGTCTACGACCTCGAGGCTCATCATCGAGGAAGCCTCGACAAAGAAGCAGGAAATTCTACCATGGAAGATCTCGCGGGAAAGTGGAATTAAGATTCGGAATGAAGTCTGGCGCAAGGAAAGCCGAGCTCCCCTCGAGCTCATCCTAAAGAAAGTTCGGATAAAAGCAGCAGGAAGTTCTCCAGCGTAGAGTTTCGCGGGAAAGAGGAATGAAGTTCGGCGCAAAGAAAATCGAGCTCCCCCTCGAACATGAAGTCTCCTCCCGTGGAAACTTTCGTGGGAAAGCGGAGCGAAGTTCGGCGCAAGTGAGGCCGAACTCCACCATGAAGCTCGTCATCGGAGTGAAGTTCGGCGCAAGCAAGGCCGGAATAAAGTTCTCCCACGAAATGAAGTTTGGCATAAGTGAGGTCGAACTCTGTAGCTCATCATCGGAATGAAGTTCAGCGGAAGCAAGGCCGAACTTTCCTCAGAAGCTCATCATTGGAATGAAGTTCGGCGCAAGTGAGGCCGAACTTCCCTTCGAAGCTCACCATCAAGTGAAGTTCGGCGCAAACAAGGGCGGAACAAAGTTCTCCCACGGAATGAAGTTCGGTATAAGTTCACAGGAGGTGAGATGAAGTTCGGTTGCGTAAGGCCACTCTCCCGCTCGACTCGACGAAACCCCTAGAAGGATTTCCAGGAGGTAAGATAAAGTTCACCGTTCGAGCACCCCAGTGAGGCCGAACTCCCCCTCTTCACCAGGCGGCCCCCAAAGAAATCACGGGAGCAATGAAGTTCGGGCAAGCAAAGCCGACCCCCTCCTGGAAAGTAAGAAACTGGACAAAGAAGAAAGTTCTCCCACGGAAAGTTTCCGGAAAAGCGGAATGAGTTCCGCGCAGAAGCCCGAACTTCTCGGCTCACTACAAAGGAAGCGATAGAAGTGCGAAGCCCTCCTTCCAAAAGGTTCCACAACTACGCCCTGCTACTCTAACTCGAATTCTCAGCGAAGTTAAGAGCCAGCCGTCAAGACCTCAAGGACTATGGCCTCCCCAAACATGCGCAATCGAAGCAAGTAATGCCCCTACCGTCGCGACCACGACCACGACACTGAGGAATACATTCAGCTCCAAGACGAGATTAAAGAGCTTGTCAAAAAGGGATGGTGGGATAAATTTCTTCGACGCCAGTCTGAAGTAGGAGAAGATCGGCTAAGAGCGCTGCCGTAACGAAAAACTACAAGGTCAGCCGCCTTACGGCATCATCAACGTTACCCCATGAAGGGGCTAGATACATCGACGATTCGTCACCTCCCAACGTCAAAGCCAAGAGAAGCATGCTCCAAATTAAAGAGGCCAGCATGAGATAGAGGAGGTCGTCTGGACGGGACTTACTGCCCGAGAGAACTCAAAGGAAGAACGCCCTGACGACCCTGAAATGGGGATGTGCTGCCCATAATTTTCGTTCGGTAAAATTCTTTCATTCCGATAATATTGTTTCTGAATGCAAAAACTGTACGATGATAGCGAAGGAGCAGCCAATAGTCATCGCATTAGGAATAGGAGGAAAACCTCATCCTAACGCGAGCAGGTCAAAGACCTCTAAACCTCGGCTGTAGGAGACGAGGTCTCCCCCGTGTCAACATCGGTCGAGGAAAATAAGATCTTACAAAAATCGAAGGCCTTGTTCACAAAGAACGAGATGGAGGAAGAGGCCCGGACGACAGTCCGCATGTGCCCCCACAACCCATTAGGAATAGGAGGAAGATCTCATCCTAACGCGAGCAAAGTGGAAGGCCTCGTTCACCTTAGATGAGATGGGGGGAGAGGCTCGGACGCGGTTCGCATGTGCCCCACAGTCTGTTAGGAACAGGAGGAAGACCTTGTCCTAACGCGAGCAAAGTGAAGGCCTCGTTCACCTTAGACGAGATGGAGGGAGAGGCTCGACGATGGTTCGCATGTGCCCCCCATAGCCATTAGGAATAGGAGAAAAACCTCGTCTAATGCGAGCAAAGTCGAAGGCCCTCGAAAAGGGATGAGATGGAGGGAGAGGTTCGGACGATGGTCCGCGCCCCCACAGCCCGTAAAGGAATAGGAGGAAACCTCGTCCTAATGCGAGCAAAGTCGAAGGCCTCGTTCACCTTAGACGAATGGGGGGAAGAGGCTCGACGACGGTTCCGCATGTGCCCCCACAGCCCGTTAGGAACAGGAGGAAGACCTCATCCTAATGCGAGCAAAGTCGAAGGCCTCGTTCACAAAGACGAGATGGGGGGAGAAGTTCGGACGACGGTCCGCATGTGCCCCCACAGTCCGTTAGGAACAGGAGGAAGATCTCATCCTAACGCGAGCAAAGTCGAAGGCCTCGTTCACCTTAGACGAGATGGAGAGAGAGGCTCGAACGACGGTCCGCTTGTGCCCCCATAGCCCGTTAGGAATAGGAGGAGGACCTCGTCCTAACGCGAGCACCCGCATCAATCTTAGCCAGAGGAGATAAGATCTTCTCCGAGCGATCCTATCAACCTCGATCAAATAAGGTCTCCCCCGAGCGACTAGGCTGACCTCGGCTGAAGAGTGCCAACTTCGATCTCGATGAGAGATAGGATTTTTTCTAAGTGACCGAATCAACCTCGACTAGAGAGCCTCAGCTTTAGCATCAACTTTAGTCAGAGATGAAATCTCCCTCGAACTTCGACATGGATCGATACGAAGCCCGAAAGAAAACTTCGACAGTCGCCTTGTCTGCACTACCTTCCTTCGAGTTTCGAACTCGGGAGTGAGGGGGCTAGTGTTGGGGATAAATTTTGCTCCTACTAAAGTCAAGTTCGGTGTCCAGCCTGATGCGGTCAATAGCCATGGAAGAGCTTCAGCGGATGCGTCTTAACCGAACTCCTACATCCGACTGAACTTTTCAGCGGTCGGACCTCAGCCGAAGTCCTTCAACCGACCAAACTCTCAAGCGGCCGAGCTTCATACTCCCAGCGGCCGAACTCCTTAAGCGACCATTCTTTCAGTCGGTCGAGCTCCTTCGAACAACCAGCGCCCGAACTCCTCAGCAGTCGGCAGCGGGCCGAACTACTTAGCCGCCGAACTATTTCTGATTGCTCAATCGCCGAGCTTCAGTTAGACTCCTGCAAAAGCTGAACTGTCTCCGCGTCGTTACAGCCAGACGCCTGCGGGAGCCAAACTCCCCCCAAAGCTTCCTCTCGGACCGAGCTTCTAAGAAAGTCGAACTCCTTACGGAACCCTCCAGCGATCGGACTTATATGGAAGTCGGACTTCCTACGGATTTCTCCAGCGATCGAGCTTCTACGGAAGCCAGACTCCCTACAGACTTCTTCAGTGGATGAGCTTCTCAATGGCCGAACTCCTTATGATGGATTCCTGCAGGTGATTTCGCTACGGTTACACGACAATAACAATCGACAATAACGATCGGTATTTATAGATAATAACGATCGGCAATAACGATCGGCAATAATGACCGACATTGATCAGGACAGTTATGACGCTCATTAACCAAGACGGTTATAACAAGCTCCCTCTATAAAAAGAACCCTCCAGATACCCTTATGCTAGGTTCTGAAAATCCTTTTCTCTTCCTCAAAAACTCTACCGAGCACTCCATTCCTGTTGATGGGAACTGACTTGAGCATCGGAGGGTCCTGCTGGAGCCACCCCCCACCGGCTCCAAGCGGGACTTTATTTTGCAGATCTCCGGCGGCAGCCTCATCGGCCTCAACTCCGGCAAACTTCGGCGACGACTAGTTTCTACGTCAATATGTAGGATTTTCAGATTAGATCTATAGCTCTTGTTATTAATATGATTAATAATAGTTTTTGCTGCGTATGTTTTTTGAAAATTTTTTTGAAAGCAGAGCTAGAAATCCTACGCACTTCCTTCATGAATGCCTTGTTGACGAGTCATTGGTACATTGCCCCTGAGAAGGCATCCATGAAGCTCAGCAACTTGTGGCCTGAGGTGGCATCGATGAGCTGGTCGATCCTTGGGAGGGGAAAGCTATCCTTTAGATAGGCTTTTTTAAGATTGATGAAGTAGATGTAGATCCTCCATTTGCCATTGGCTTTTTGGACCATGACAACATTGAAAATTCATTCCGAGTACTACACCTCCCGAATGAACCTCATTGTTAGTAGCTTGTTGACTTCCTTATTAATTGCCCACCGTTGCTCTAGGACAAATCTCCTTTTCTTCTGGTACACTGGACAGTATTCTAGACTCACATTTAGTTGATGAATAATAATGTCGGAGATATACCCGGCATGTCCATTGCCCACTAGGCGAATCTATCTTCGTTGGCTCGAAGGAAGGTCACCAACCTATCCCTATACTCAGAGGCAACTGGGAGCCAACCCGAATGGTCTTCGTCAAATCATTTTTGAAGGGGACGATGACGAGCTCTTCTATCGGGTCCCCTTGAGACTCTCATGCTTCTTTTTGGTGATCCTCGATCAGTAGGGACATAGCTGGCCTTTTGTCTTTTATGGTGGCGAGGAAGCACTAGCAGATAAGCATTTGGTCTCCATGGACTTTGTCGACTCTCCAATGAGTTGGAAATTTCACCACCAGATGATACATGGAGATGATCGCTTGGAAGGCATTAAGTCCCAATCATCCCAAAATGGCATTGTAGGTTAAAGGTACTCGAACGACGAGGAACATTAATTGTTTTGTTTGCCATCACGGCTCCATTCCAGTGGTCATAGGTAAGGCAATTTTTCATTCTACCACCATGAAGTCTTCTGAGAATCCACTAAAAGATTGCTCACTTGCTTCAGTCCGTCTAGTAGGAGTTTCATTTTATGGAATGCATTATAAAACAAGTCCACTATAAGAAAATGGACCTTTAGCGATGATAATTAACGATGGCAAACTTGCAGTTGGTAATAACTATTTTTATCAACCACCAATAATGACCAAAAGAGAAGCCATCATTAAAAAAAATTAACAATAGTTTTTTTGATTTTTAGCGACTCTTATATGCATCACTAATAACTAATAAAATTTTTTGATTGATAAGCTTTGTTGGTGCAGAAATTGGTCGTCGTCGGATCCAACTGGAGCGGAGGAGGATGAGGTCGCCATCGGAGACCTACAAAATAAAGTTTCATTTGGAGTCGGTGGGGGGTGGCTCCGATAGTACCCTCCGACGATCAAGTCAGCTCTGGCTAACAGAAACGGAGTGCTCGAGAATGAGTTCCACGGAGCTTAGAGGAGGAGAGGAGAGCTTAGAGCTTAAAGCTTAGAGTTAGCATATCTGGAGGATCCTTTTTATAGGTGGAGCTTGATGGTGACAGCTGCAGCTGCCTGATGGTGGGCCACTCGAGGTTGCACCAGGTTTGATGCAGAGAGGATGGTATCATCAGGTCGAAAGCGACAGCCATACCATCCAATAGTGGTGGGCTACTCGAGGTCTGGCGGAGCCGCCTATAGCAGATTGATGGTGACAGCCATCGCCGTCTGGTAGTAGGTCGCTGTCGCCTGCAGCGGACTGATAGTGATGGCTGCAGTGGCCTTGATACTGAGCCACTTGGGAACGAATGAAGGGATGAAGAGCTTTGATGTGTATCCATTTCGGAGGAGTTCGAACTTCCAAAGAGAATATGGCTGGAGACGGTCGCCCGGGAGGAACAATAGCTGAAGGAGCCCGGAAGGAGTTTGACTTTCATAGAGGTTCGTCTGAATGAGGGATCCAGGAATTCGGTCGAAGGAGGTGCCTAGGAGGAGTCCGGCTCTTGGAGAAGTCTGACCGAGGGGATGTCTAAGAGGAGTTCGACCAGAGTTTGACTGCTGAGGAGTTTAGCCGCTGAGGAGTTCGACCGAGGGACAGCCGCTGAGGAGTTCGATCGAGGGACAGTCGCTGAAGAGTTCGACCAAGGGACAACCGCTGAGGAGTTCGACTAAAATCTGGCCGCTGGGAGTGCGAAGGAGCTCGACCGCTAAGCAGTTCGATCGGTTGAAGGGGTTCGAAGGAGCTCGACCACTGAGAGTCCGAAGGAGCTCGACCGCTGAGGAGTTCGATCGATTGAAAGGATTCGATCCAGCCGCTGATAGTTCGAAGGAGCTCAATTGCTGAAGAGTTCGATCGACTGAAGGGGTTCGACTAAGATCCATCCGCTGAAGCTCTTCCGCGGCTATTGGTTACATTAGGCTGAGCATTGAACTAGACTTCGGTAGGAGTGGAGTTTATCCCCAACAATAGTCTCTCCACTTTCGAGTTTGAAATTCGAAGGAAGGGAGTGCAGAAAAGATGACTACCAAAGTCTTCTTCTGGACTTCGTGCTGGTTTAGGTCGAAGCTTGGAAGAGATCTTATCTCTAGCTAAAGTTGATGTTGAAGTTGAAGCCCGGGGGAGATCTCATCTCCAGTCGAGGTTGAAGTAGATCTCATCTCATGCGGTCGAGGTCGAAGGTTGAGTTCCTCCGGAGGGCGATATTGTCTTCAACAGTTGAGGCGGACTTGGAGGAGATCTCCTCTCCTGCAGCCACGATTAATATGGGTGCTTGGAAGAGATCTGATATCTAACCGAGGTTATCTTCGATCTTCTCTCTAGCCAAGGTTGGCTCGGGCGCTTGGAAGAGATCTTATCTCTAGCCTAGGTTGTCGTGGGCCGAGGTTGTCATAGTCGCTCGAGAGAGATCTTATTTCTGATCGAGATTGATGCGATCGCTCGGGGGAGATCTTATCTCCTACAGCCGAAGTTGGCTCGGATCCTTAGAGAAAATCTTATCTCCTACAGTCGAGGTTGCCTTGGGAGAGATCTTATCTCCTACAACCGAGATTGATGCGGGCGCTCGGAGGAGATCTTATCTTCTGCAGCTGAGTTTGCCTCGGAAAAGATCTTATCTTTTATAGTCGAAGTTGGCCCGGTCCCTCGGAGGAGATCTTATCTCCTGCAGCTGAGGTTGATGCGGGCGCTCGGAGAAGATCTTATCTCCTACGGTCGAGGTTGCCTCGGAGGAGATCTTATCTCCTACGATCGAGGTTGATGCGAGCGCTCAAGGGAGATCTTATCTCCTGCAGTCGAATTTTCCTCAGAGAAGATCTTATCTCCTGCTGTCGAAGTTGGCCCGGACCCTCGGAGGAGATCTTATCTCCTGCAGTCGAGGTTGCCTCGGGGGAGATCTTATCTCCTACAGTCGAGGTTGATGCGGGCGCTCGGGGGAGATCTTATCTGCTACAGCCGAGGTTATCTCGGGGGAGATCTTATCTCCTGCAGTCGAAGTTGGCCCGATCCTCGGAGGAGATCTTATCTCCTACAGCCGAGGTTGCCTCAGGAGAGATCTTATCTCCTGCGGCTGAGGTTGATGCGGGCACTCGGAGGAGATCTTATCTCCTGCAGCCGAGGTTGCCTCGGGAGAGATCTTATCTCCAATGGTCGAGGTTGATGCGGGCACTCGGGGAAGATCTTATCTCCTATAGTCGAGTTTGCCTCGGAGGAGATCTTATCTCCTGCAGCTGAAGTTGGCCCAAACCCTCGGGGGTTATCTTTATCTCCTACGGTCGAGGTTGTCTCGTAGGAGATCTTATCTCCTACGGTCGAGATTATCTCGTGAGAGATCTTATCTCCTACGATCGAGGTTGCCTTGGAGGAGATCTTATCTCCTACAGCCGAGATTGATGCGGGCGCTCGGAGGAGATCTTATCTCCCATGGTCAAGTTTGCCTCGGGGGAGATCTTATCTTCTGCAGCTGAAGTTGGTCCGGATCCTCGGAGGAGATCTCATCTTTTATGATCGAGGTTGTCTCGGGAGAGATCTTATCTCCTGCAGCCAAGTTTGCCTTGGAGGAGATCTTATCTTCTACGGTCAAGGTTGCCTCGGGAGAGATCTTATCTCCTACAGTCGAGGTTGATGCAGACGTTCGGAAGAGATCTTATCTCCTACAGCCGAGGTTAAAGGTCTTTGACCTGCTCGTGCTAGGATGAGGTTCTCCTTCTGTTCCTAACATGGTAACTATTGACTGCTTCTTCCTTATCATCACATAGTTTTTGCACCCAGGAATAATATTATTGAATAGAAAAAATTTTATCGAGGGAAAGTTACTGGCAGCACATCCCCATTTCAGAGTCGTGGGGGCGTTATTCCTCCGAATTTTCTTGGGCAGCTAGGCTCGGGCAGGACGATCTTCTCTATCTCGTGCTGGCCTTCTCAATTTGGAGCAAGCTTCTCTTAGCTTTATCGCTGGAAAATGATGAATCATCGATGTACCGAGCTCCTCTCAGGGGTAACATTGATGATGCTGTGAGGCGGCCGACCTCCTTATCATTTCTGACTACGGCAGCATCTTTGGCCGATCTTCTACTTCAAGTTGGCATCGGAGGAATTTACCTAGCTGTCCTTTTCTGACGAGCTCCTCAATTTCGTCTCGGAGCTAAATATATTCCTTAGTATCGTGGCCGTGGTTGCGATAGTAGAGGCATTACTTACTTCGATCGTGCATGTTTGGGAAAAATCGTAGTCCTTCTGGTCTTGGCAGTCGGTTCTTAACTTCCGTGAGAATTTGAGTTCGAGGAGCATTGAGGGGGGCATAGTCACGGAACCTTTCGAAAGGAGGACTTCTTCGCGCCCTTCTATCGGGGCTTTCTTGGTGGTGAGCTCGAGGAGTTCGGGCCTTGCTTGCGCTGGGGAGATCATGAGCGTGGCCGAACTTCCTGTGAAATCTTCTATGGAAGAACTTCATGCTTCTTTGTTAGAACTTCCTTGACGACGAGCTCGAGGGGGAGCTCGGCCTTGCTTGTCCGAACTTCATTCCACCTCCTATGAATTCTTTGTAGGGGCTTCCTTGAAGATGTACTCAAGGGGGAGTTCGTCCTCGCTTGTGCTGGGGTGGTCGTGAGTGCGGCCGAACTTCATTCTACCTCCTATGAATTCTTTGTAGGGGCTTCTTTGAAGACATACTCGAGGGAGAGTTCGGCCTCGCTTGCGCTGGGGTGGTCATGAGCACGGCCGAATTTCATTCCACCTCCCGTGAATTCTTTGTAGGAGATTTTCTTGATGACATACTCGAGAGGGAGTTCGGCCTCACTTGCGCCAAACTTCACTCCACCCTCCTGTGAAGCTTTCATTAAGAGAACTTTATGCCTCTTTCTCGGGACTTTCTTGATAGCGAGCTCAAGAGGGAGTTCAACCTCGTCTGTGCTGGGGAGGTAGTCGAACTTCATTTTGCCTCCTATGAAATCTTCGTCGGAGTTTTCTCGATGGTGGGCTCGAGGGAGAGTTCGGCCTCGCTTGTGTTGGGAGGTCATGAACGCGGCTGAACTTCATTCTGCCTCCTTGTCAGACCTTCTGCGGGGCTTCCTTGATAGCGGGCTTGAGGGAGAGTTTGGCCTCGCTCGCACTGGGAGGTCGTGAACGCGATCGAACTTCATTCCGCCTCTTGTGAAGCCTTCTTAGGGAGAACTTTTGCTCTGTTTCTCCTCCCCAAGGGCGATTGGTATGCTAGGCCAAATGCTTTATTTTATGGTCGGTTCCTGACATCCTCATAGCGGGTTTGCTGGCAAAGTCTCCGTCAGAAGTTGTCGCACGGTCTGCATTATCTCGACGAAGCCACGAACTTGCTGGATCAGCAGGTTGAACTATTCCACATCTATGGTCGCTTTAGGTGGAACCTAGGCTGCCGAGGCCGAAGCGGAAGCAAATGGACCTGGCATGGGGGCCGTTAATCGCCGAGTCGAAGCTCTCCTGAGAGGCATTTTCTCTTCGAAAAAGAACTCTAGAGAAGGAGGGAGATCTTCGGAGAGGAAAGAGAGAAATCATCGTCGAGCACTCCTTTAAAAATAAGAAAATCTCGAAGGTTCGATCCCTTCCTCCAGCGCCAATCTATTGGTGCAGAAATCGATCATCATCGGATTCGACTGAAGCAGAGAAGGATGAGGTCACCATCGGGGATCTACAAAGTAAAGTCTCATCCGGAGTCGGTGGAGGGGGGGTAGCTCCGACAGGATCCTCCGATGATCAAGTCAGCTTTGGCCAACAGAAATGGAGTGCTCGAAAATGAGTTCCGCGGAGCTTAGAGGAGGAGATGAGAGCTTAGAGCTTAAAGCTTAGAGTTAGCATATCTGGAGGATCCTTTTTATAGGTGGAGTTTGATGGTGACAGCTGCAGCTGCCTGATGGTGGGCTGCTCGAGGCTGCATCGGGTTTGATGTGGAGGGAATGGTATCGTCAGATCGAAAGCGATAGCCACACCGTCCGATAGTGGTGGGCTGCTCGAGGTCTGGTGGAGCCGTCTGTAGTAGATTAATGGTGATAGCCATCGTCGCCTGATAGCGGATCGCTATCGCCTGTAGCGGACTGATGGTGATGGCTACAGTTGCCTTGATACTGAGCCACTCGGAATCGAATGAAGGGTTGAAGAGCTTTGACGTGTATCCATTTCGGAGGAGTTCGGACTCTCTAAGGGAATATGGCTGGAGACGGTCGCCCAGGAGGAACAATAGCTGAAGGAGCCCGGAAGGAGTTTGGCTTCTGCAGGGGTTCGTCTGAATGAGAGATCCAAGAATCCGATCGAAGGAGGTGTCTGGGAGGAGTCCAGCTCTTGGAGAAGTCCGATCGAGGGGATGTCTGGGAGGAGTCCGACCAGAGTTCGGCTATTGAGGAGTTTGGCCGCTGAGGAGTTCGACCGAGGGATAGCCGTTGAGGAGTTCGGCCGAGGGATGACCATTGAGGAGTTTGACCGAGGAACGGCCACTGAGGAGTTCGATCGAGGGATGGCCGCTGAGGAGTTCGGATAAAACCTGACCGTTGGGAGTTCGAAGGAGCTCGATCGCTAAGCAGTTCGACCGGCTGAAGGGGTTCGAAGGAGCTTGACCGCTGGAAGTCCGAAGGAGCTCGACCGCTGAGAAGTTCGATCGACTGAAGGGGTTTGGTCTGACCGCTGATAGTCTGAAAGAGCTCAACCCCTGAAGAGTTCGACCGGCTGAAGAGGTTCGGCTAAGATCCATCCACTGAAGCTCTTCTGCGTCTACTGGTTGTATTAGACTGAGCATCGAACTGAACTTTGGCAGGAGCAGGGTTTATCCCCAACAAGCTTATTAGTGATGGTGAGATTCTATTAGTGATGGCTTATGGTATTAGTGATGGCTTATAGCATCACTAATAACTAGTAATTTCTTTTTTTTTTATTTGACCGGCAAGCTTATTAGCGATGGGGCTATAGCCATCGCTAATAACCTCTAAATTTTCCTGCTATCGATTTTCCCCCCTCCCGCCCCTTGGTTTTTGTTAAAAACCATACGTTTTCCCCACCACCCACTTCTCGTTTGGATCCCCCACCGACGACCGACCAAACCAACCCCCCCTCTCATTCTCTCCTTTGTTTCCCCTCCCCCCTCCACCGGCTCTCGATTTTTGTCTCCCCTATTAGCGACTGACCGACCCCCCTCCTCTCCCCCTCTCATAGTTTCCTCGTGTGGTGCTGCCACCTCTCCCTTCATCATCCTCGCACCGCTAGAGTCCCAACGCTGTCGGAGTCTATGTGCCGTCGCCCCCCTTGTCGGATCAACTCTCCCCGTGCTAGTGATGCCCCTTTGCCAGATCCGCCAACCCTCTTGATAGATCCGCCCCCCCTTGTTGGTGAGACGGCAATCATTGGTCTGCTGGGGCTGACCAGTGCATCCTGCATGGAGGACTCTGTAGGTCCAGGAAGGGGTCTCGGCAACTACGTCGAGACGACACCATCAAGGGGGGCAAGCTTACGAGGTGGCCACTGCTTCGCCACCTATTGTAGATGCTGGGTGGCATTGGTGAGGACCTGGACTTGTCGGACCAGGTCGCCGAATTGTTAGGGGTTTGCAACCATGGGCAACTGCATTTGCTCCACAAGCTCATTAGAGGCGGATGGCTGAGTGGCCCCATCTCAACTCCTTTGGGTTGACTGTCGGTGGGAGGCAACAGAGTGATTTCGGTGTGGCATTCTTCCTTTCCCTTAATTGGGTTGCTTACGCCCTTCCTCTATCACCAGACTGTTGCATCAAGATTTTAGGAGCTTACGTGGCTGCTGAGTGGGCGTCAGAAGTCAGTGATAGCTATGGCGCCAAAGACCTGCAAAAGAAAGCCCATATGCTGGGGGTTCTCCAATGGGGGACTCTTCGATGCTTAAGTTAGCAGGAGTTTTGAGCATAGTGAAAGAAAGAGGAAAGAATGAGTTGAGTAGCGTGGAGTTGCGTATATTTTTCATTACACCTCAAGAATCTCCTTGTTTATTTCTTTATATAGGAGATCGTTAGAGTTTGTCATATCTTTAGCCCGCAGACTGTCAGGATATATGACATAATTTCTTGATCGTGGGTGTTTGTCGGACGGTCACCTATCGAGTTTGTTAATTATGGGAATCTGCCAGCCCACATCTTTGCAGATTGTTAGAAGATTTGGTGGTGACCCAGGTGGCCGGAGGACTAAAATTATGGTTCAGCTGAAGAATCATCATAGTCGTATCCGCTTTGGATCCTACTATGGGATCTCCTTATATCATCAACATGGTCCCGACTCGGAGGCCGGTCTAATTCTATCCTAGAGGTCAGAGGGGTCATCTTATTATACTAGTCTCGAATCTCAGTATGGAGATTTATCTGTGTCGCCAGTGAAGTACTGACAATAGGGTCGGTGAATGACCGTCCACTAGATCAGTAGACATTCGATCGGGGTTGAGCTAGAGTTAAAGACGGACCTGGTCTCTTTCATGAAGTGGCTATCTGTCTGGCATCATTGTTGTTACTGCTGGATGCATCTTGAATTGTGGACTCTAAGAATCATGGTTCGGATGGGTCACCCCCATAATACCAACTTTAAAAATAAAGTCAGCGGCAGTGTTTTTGTGGAAGAGTGTTCTTGTTTGGAACAGGTCCAAGCATGCTGCAAGATAAAAAATTGAAGTTTTTAACAGTGAAGAATGGAAATGATGATGTTTTTTTAATTTTTTTGTTGAAGACAAATATAGTCAAGTCTTACTAAGTCCTTTGTTTGCACAGAAAGAAACAGGAATTCTTCAAAAGATACGCAAAATATTTCATGTTGCTTGCGCTGTGAAGCATGACCGGTTGGAATGATTCTACTGTTTCAGAATTGATTTCCTTAGAAGATTAAAAAAAAAAAAGAGAGAGAAATTTTATTTATTTATCTATTTATTTATTGTGAGAGAGAGAGAGAGAGAGAGAGAGAGAGAGATTTTATAATGGCAGCAAGGATTTTTGCTTTCCTCGCAAACTCGAGCATCTTGAGAAAATATTTTGCACCTATTGTTTCATTTTTGTTTTGTTTAATTACTTGCATGCCAGACCCTTAGCTTGCAACTATCATGTCCACGGGGATAATTAGGATCTTCCCATTTGTGCCACATGACATGCATCAAACTCCACAAGGGTAGATGCAGTTTTCATCCTACCAACTATTGAGAAAAATATCTTGAATTCTTCCATAATGAACCAACAGTGAGATTTAGAATGATGATCGAAATCCAACGAGCCCAAGAACATCTCAATCGAAGTCCAGATGGCAAAAATATGCATGAAGAAGCATACGGAGTCATCGGATGGGACCTGTAGACCTGCATAGGATGGAGTAGGCCGTGCTGGCCAGCAAGGCCTTGCATGTGGATGGAGCCCAGTGCACAGGCGGGCCCAGTGCATGGGCTTGCTAGCATGCGAGCACAATCTAGCACGCAGGCGGGCCCAGCACGAGGGCACGTGCTCTCGTGTGGCCTAGGTCGGGTTCACGCTGTGCAACCCAAGCCCAAGCAGTCATCCACGGGAGCGATGCGCTAGAAATTTTCATAGGGTCCACGCTCACTATACGTGTGGACCGGGCTCTTTCACAGGGTCCAGGGACAAAATTGTGTGATCTAGCGGTCAGGAAGAGCTGCGATCATGATCTAATGGGCCAGAGACTTTGTAGAGTTGTAATCGGAGAGTCATCTCCAAGCTAGACAGTGACTGTGGCCTTTAAAAGATCTAGAGTAGGTTGAGAGATTGTGTGGTGGTGGCTTAGGCATTTTGGTGAGATCTGAGATGACAGTGAGCAAAAAAAGAGCACTAGTGGACAGTAGGAGCAAAAGCTTCAAGCAGATAGCTAGGCAGCGGTCTATGGTCATTTCAGAGGATCTCCAAGAGAGAGCTTGGTAAAGGTAGCTTCTTGTTGAGAGGATTGTATACGTGAGTTGAGAGTGAGTAATCTCCTCTTGTATCTATTCCTTTTTCATAGTAAAGTTTTGCATGTCTCATGGAGGCGAGCCTTTAGACTGATCCATGTACTTGATTATGTTCTTATTTTATTTTCTTCTTTCTTTCTGCCATAATAATTTGGTATAAGATCCTCATCAAGTGGCATCAGAGTGAGTTTTTTTCATAATAAATTGATATCAAGTGGAGATCAATAGATTTGATGGAAAGGATAATTTCTCCTGATGGCAAGCAAGGATAAAGAATATTCTCATTCAACATGGATTGATCGATGTTCTCTTGTACGATAAGATATCAACCATAATAGAGATAAAGGATTGAAAGCGGATCCAGGTGTGGGCAGTGAGTATGATTTACTTGTACCTAGTAGATGATGTCGTGATCTATTTACTTGGCTAGACTTCTCTGACGGTGCTATGGTCGAGGCTCGAGAAGTTGTACATGGCAAAGTCGCTCACCAACATATTATTTCTTTGAAGGCAGTTCTACCAGTTATGGATGGACGAAGGCCAGAGCTTACAGAAGCATCTATCCAACTTTCAGAAGATCCTCACTGACCTCCTCAGCGTTGGTAAAAAAGTTGAGGAGAAGACTAAGGCATTGATCTTGCTATCATCACTTTCATCCTCTTTCGAATCTTTGGTGATTGCTCTTCTTATAGATAAGAGCACTATTAAGATGCAAAAGATGACTTCTGCACTACTCTAGAATGAGGTTCTCAAGTGGAAGAACTGAGCCTTTAGTTCAGGAGATAACTCAGTCCTGATGGTGACTGGAGATGATGGTGGCAGAAGACAGAGTGGCAGAAGATCATGAGGTGGGCGGTCCAGGTCTAAGATGAGGGATCAGAGCAAAATTAGGTGCTACCAGTGCGACGAGTTGGGGCATCGAGTCAAGGATTATCCATAATTCAAAAATCGGATATATGCTACTGTGGTGATGGCCAATAGTAATACAGAAGATAGTGATAATGTCCTTCTGGTTATTGATGAGGTATTTATTTCTTCTTTCCAGTAGATTATAGATTTTGTTTATTCCCATCATGTATGTTATAGAGAAGAGCTCTTTGACTCTCTGAAGATCGGTGAGGGCACTGTATTCTTGCCAGATGGATTGAGCTATGAGATCAAGGATAGTGGGACGATCAGCATGAAGCTTTATAATGGAATAGTAAAGAAGTTGGGTAAGGTCCGATATGAAAAGCTGAAGGTCATGCACGGTAGTAGGGTGGTGATAAAAAGAAGAAAGTATGAAGGATACTACCTCATGCTAGAGAGTTCAGTACGAGATGGAGCTCCAGATGGAGATGGATCGGACACAAGATGGGAGACTTGAGAGGACGACATGCAACGTCGCAAGATAAAGTTTCTATTACCACAGGAGGCTATCCCGAACAGATCTTAAGCCAGGAGGATTACAGCAATCGATGAAGATGGGATCAATTTGCTTGGCTTGACTCCCATGTTTGCCCATTTATAATCAGCAGACGATTGCTCCAGGGCATTGGGGCGTGAGACGAGCTCTTAGATAGATGAAGACCAAATATTAAATCGAAATAGAGATTGTTAAGAAAAATATCTTAAATTCTTTTATAATAAGCTCATAGCGAGGTGCAGAACGACGAACGAAGTCCAACGAGCCCAAGAATATTCCAATCGGAGTCCAAATGGCGAAAATATGTATGAAGAAGCATGTAGAATCGTCGGACGGGACCTACGGACCGGTGCAGGATGGAGCAGGCTGTGGGGGCTAGCCAGGTCCAGTGCACGGGCGTGGCCCAGCGCACAGGCGCACATTCTCGAGTGGCCTAGGCTGGGCGTGCGCCGCACAACCCAGGCCCAAGTGGTCATCCGCGGGGGCAATGTGCTGGAA